>OZ024894.1:9347462-9604962 GCA_964017195.1 Siderastrea radians | reverse complement strand
GTACAAGTTGATTCTATCTTTTGAGTCTGTGAATGAAATCCTAAAGTGTGACCATTCAAATGAAAGCTACTGAGCAATACTTTCCCGTGGTGCTGTTTATCATGCCGTACAAGGTGGTTCTAACTTTTGAGTCTGTGGATGAAATCCTAAAGTGTGACCATTCAAATGAAAGCTACTGAGCAATACTTTCCCGTGGTGCTGTTTATCATGCCGTACAAGGTGGTTCTAACTTTTGAGTCTGTGGATGAAATCCTAAAGTGTGACTATTCAAATGAACGCTACTGAGCAGTACTTTCCTGTGGTGCTGTTTATTATGCTGTACAAGTTGATTCTATCTTTTGAGTCTGTGAATGAAATCCTAAAGTGTGACCATTCAAATGAAAGCTACTGAGCAATACTTTCCCGTGGTGCTGTTTATCATGCCGTACAAGGTGGTTCTAACTTTTGAGTCTGTGGATGAAATCCTAAAGTGTGACCATTCAAATGAAAGCTACTGAGCAATACTTTCCCGTGGTGCTGTTTATCATGCCGTACAAGGTGGTTCTAACTTTTGAGTCTGTGGATGAAATCCTAAAGTGTGACTATTCAAATGAACGCTACTGAGCAGTACTTTCCTGTGGTGCTGTTTATTATGCTGTACAAGTTGATTCTATCTTTTGAGTCTGTGAATGAAATCCTAAAGTGTGACCATTCAAATGAAAGCTACTGAGCAATACTTTCCCGTGGTGCTGTTTATCATGCCGTACAAGGTGGTTCTAACTTTTGAGTCTGTGGATGAAATCCTAAAGTGTGACCATTCAAATGAAAGCTACTGAGCAATACTTTCCCGTGGTGCTGTTTATCATGCCGTACAAGGTGGTTCTAACTTTTGAGTCTGTGGATGAAATCCTAAAGTGTGACTATTCAAATGAACGCTACTGAGCAGTACTTTCCTGTGGTGCTGTTTATTATGCTGTACAAGTTGATTCTATCTTTTGAGTCTGTGAATGAAATCCTAAAGTGTGACCATTCAAATGAAAGCTACTGAGCAATACTTTCCCGTGGTGCTGTTTATCATGCCGTACAAGGTGGTTCTAACTTTTGAGTCTGTGGATGAAATCCTAAAGTGTGACCATTCAAATGAAAGCTACTGAGCAGTACTTTCCTGAGGTGCTGTTTATTATGCTGTAAAAGGTGATTCTAACTTTTGAGTCTGTGGATGAAATCCTAAAGTGTGACTATTCAAATGAACGCTACTGAGCAGTACTTTCCTGTGGTGCTGTTTATTATGCTGTACAAGTTGATTCTATCTTTTGAGTCTGTGAATGAAATCCTAAAGTGTGACCATTCAAATGAAAGCTACTGAGCAATACTTTCCCGTGGTGCTGTTTATCATGCCGTACAAGGTGGTTCTAACTTTTGAGTCTGTGGATGAAATCCTAAAGTGTGACCATTCAAATGAAAGCTACTGAGCAATACTTTCCCGTGGTGCTGTTTATTATGCTGTACAAGGTGGGTCTAACTTTTGAGTCTGTGGATGAAATCCTAAAGTGTGACCATTCAAGTGAAAGCTACTGAGTACCTTCCTGTGGTGCTCTTTGTTATGTGGCAGTGGTAACATTTGGATTTTGTTTTCAACTTTGGCCATTTTGGAAAAAAAGATCAAAATTCTTTTGAAAGAGGTAACATAACATCAACTACTACCACACATTAAAGGGCAATCATCGTTATTACTGGCTGAGAGCTACTCTTTCGTTTCAAGTTTATCTCACTTGTTTGCCGTCTATTTTACACTCCTCTACATGCAAGCATTCTGCGTTTCTCGTTACATTGTTATCTTTGGCTGTTAGATGGTAAACCTTTTGTTTCAAGTTTATGTCACTTTAATACTTGCCCTCCACTGACTCTCCAATATGATTTAGTACTCAACCAAGTTGATAAGCTCAAATTTCTCATAGATCTTGTCTCGATCAGTGATCTGTTTGATTAATGCTCATGATCAGTACCACAAAACGAAGAAGTTGATAGTTGTAGCAAAAAGAGGAAGTCTTAAAACTGGAGAATCTAAACCTCGATACTGATCCGCTGTAACCCGATTCTAACTTTTGAGTATCTGGGTGAAATCTTAAGTGACACCAATTTTACCAGACAAAAATATGCTGTTGAACAGTTGTTTTAGTCCTGTGGTGCTGTTTATCATTCTGTACAAGGACCTTGTGAGTCTGTGGATGAAAACCTTAAGTGTGACTACTCAAATGAACTCAAATGAGCAGTACTTTCCTGTGGTGCTGTTTATTATGCTGTACAAGGTGGTTCTAACTTTTGAGTCTGTGGAAAATTCTAAAGTGTCACCATTCAAATGAGCGGTATTGAGCAGTACTCTCCTGTGGTGCTGTTTCCTATGCTGTTGAAGTTGCTTCTTACGATGAGTCTGTGTCCTGGAAATCCTAGTGTGATAACTCACATAAAAGCAATGCTACCATGCTCTGCCAGTTATAGCCGTTCAATATTTTGCAAAATGTAATTTTGCAAGTGACGAAACATGTGCTTCTAAGACGAAAGCAGACTTATCAGATTTCTGAAAGGTGGTTTAACGTGTGGTTTTCATGACGCCACTGATTCATGTGAAAATACTTGAGATCAAGTAGTTGTTGGCGCATTTTTGCGTGGGAGGCGATAAAGAACCTGGTTCAATGGAAGTAACATTTTCTCTTATCAGTAAAATAACAGCACTTTACTCTTTTCCTACTGTGGTGTGCGACATTATTGTGAGGCGTGTCATTGTGTCATGGGTTCCGCCCAGACCAAACGTTTTCCGATTTTTTTTTTAATACCGTTTTCTCTCCATCCCTCGATTAAAGGGATACTGGCAACGAGATTGCTTCTCCCTTTCCGACGTATATCACTTCCTTTAATTTAATACCACTACGTTCAACTGCTGGTCCTCAGGTACGCCGGCTCTAGATACCAGATTGGGAAATGAGGAGAAGGGTTCCTCTAATTTTTTCGAGATTACGCAAAGACAAAGCATTCCAGTTTCAATTCTTAAATTGTAATGCCCTGATAGTTGACGATTCGCATCAAAAACTAAAAAAAAGGCATCTTTAATGTCAATAAGCGTCTTAAGACAAGGATACTGACTGTCACTTGGGTACGAGGTTTCTACTTTGCGCAATTTTTTTGTATTTTACTTTAAAGCTTAAGAAAATATCATTAGTTACACAATTACATTGTTAAATGGAGTGTCTTCTTCCCGTCATTAACTCTTTAAGCCCCAAGACTGACAAGCATCTAATTTCTCCTTACAACATCACTAGTTAATCAAATATACACGTCACGAGAATAAAGGAAATGATCACCAGACATGAAAGGTGTTGATGTTTGATCGAATTCTCTCAACTAGTGAAATAAGAAAGTATGGAGAACGGTGAGGAGAATATGCATGTGGATATTGGGGTTAAAGGGTTAAGTACGGAAAACGACTTTATGTGCAGGCATGTTACTTTTGTCGCGTCACGTTTCTCGAGTGTTCCTCTCTTGGTTGGACCGTGCCAAATTTTTATCAGTCAAGTTAAAGGGCGGGTCATCTCTGGATAAACTAAAAGGGAAGTCCTTCAAGCTACTCAAACATTTTTTCTTTGCTTTAACAGGGTTCATACCTCCTTGAGAAAACTGACGCTGTTTTAGTTTCTCCCCCGCAGTACATTTTAGGTAAGTTGCTGTTTGACTATTTTATCTATATGGGGCGGTTGTTATCACTACTGCATGGGCGGTTCTATATTTACCCATTTATAGCAGATGTTTTACTTGCCTTACACAGGAGTTTATAAGTGTTGATTAGGTTATTTAGCTAGATACAACCCAGAATGCCGAAGAAATTTTGCCCGAACGAGAATTAGAGTTGGAGAGATTTCAAACGCTCGCTGACGATTTGCCTGAAACTCGCGTGTGCTCTCGGTGACTCTACTTGTGTTCTCAGCTGAAGACTTCGAATCTGCTCAAATTTAAATTAGAATCAAAGCAAATTCAATCTCCTGCTTTTGTGTGGCCTCTAACTCCCATCAACTCTCATGCACTAGAAATCGTACTAAAACTCTTGTCGTTTCGTGCTCTTTTTTGGTCTCGTCTCAAGTCTCGCGGCATTTTACAGACGAGCTACAGACAATTATAGGAACAAGAACAACCATAGATGAATTGAGTCACCGTGGTAAATCACAGCCAGTATTCGTTTTGTCCCCATGCAGAGGAGGCCGTCTTTTGAAACATTAGAATTACAACAATAAAAGGAAAAAGTTGAGCGAAACTCCGCTTGGTAATCTAACCCTGGGTCTTCCAATGTAGAATGGGTGACAACGGTTAACGTTTCCCTGTGCTAACCAACTGAATTGCTAACGAAAAGAAAAGTGAAACATTGCCCCAAACATTTACACGTACCAGAGAAAACCTAATAAAGGGAATTTAAGACTGTAGTGGATTAGTGCGAATTACAAGAAATACGTCATGTAATCAAGCCACAAAATAGGAAATGCCTAAGAACTAAGGATGGTCAATCCTGCACGAGAATGAAATGAAAACTTGCTTCAGTGCACTGTGATGCTCAGAAATCTCTTAATGCGTTTGAGTCTTCGGCATCTGGGATTTAATTAATTGGAATTTGTCACTTTTATTTTTAAAAAGAAACTCATAGAAAATACGGAAATACTAAAGCTCGTGATGTCATTTAGAGAGATAAGACCACTTATCGCACAACAAGCAAATATTTAATGATGCATCCGGGAAGAGGTCATCTCATACGTAAGCTCCTGTCATCAGCCTCTAGCCACGAGTAGTTTCGCGGATTCTAAGCCAGTTTCACCATTAGGAACGGTTTACAGGAAATAAAAATTCAAGAAAAAGTCCAAATTATATTCTGTAAAATTCTGAAAAACACAAGCACCACTGCGGAATACTATTCAGTTGTGTGGGATTTCATTCACAGACTCCAACGTTAATAGAATAACCTTGTACAGCATAATAAACAGCACCACAGGAAAGTACTGTGCAGTAGCTTTCATTTGAATGGTCACACTTTAGGATTTCATCCACAGACTCAAAAGTCAGAACCACCTTGTACAGCATAATAAACAGCACCACAGGAAAGAACTGCTCAGTAGCTTTCATTTGAATGGTCACACTTTAGGATTTCATCCACAGACTCAAAAGTTAGAACCACCTTGTACAGCATAATAAACAGCACCACAGGAAAGTACTACTCAGTAGCTTTCATTTGAATGGTCACACTTTAGGATTTCATCCACAGACTCAAAAGTTAGAACCACCTTGTTCAGCATAATAAACAGCACCACAGGAAAGTACTGTTCAATAACCTTCAATTAAATGAGCACACTTTAGGATTTCATCCGCAGACTCAAAAGTCAGAACCACATCACACGAGACACAAAATGGATACGGGAGTCAAAGAGGCAACCCTTGACTAGGTGTGCGTTTCTCGAAAGCCCCGAAAACCTTTTTGGCTCGGAAAAGCCATTTGTATAAACATGAACCACTCATTCTTGAAGGCTGTCATTTTAAAATATGTTTAAGACCAGAAAATTTTAATATCCATAATATTCGCTTATGATTTAAGAACACCATTTACAGGCCTAAAAAAACAGGTTAAAAAAAAAAAGGAAACAACCGAACGTTTTCGACTAATTAAAAGTCATCTTCAGGGAAAAAAAAGAGATGACTGAAGATGACTTTTAATTAGTCGAAAACGTTCGGTTTTTTCCTTTTTTTAACCTTTTTAGCCTTGTAAATAGCGTTTTTAGAAATTTTAACTTATAACAAAGTTTCATGCCTAGAAACGTCTTTGTTTACAAGTTACAGTGTGAATTATATGGCCCGGAATCGGCCCAAAAAGTTTCGGGGCTTTTGAGAAACGCACGCCAGTACCGAACTTCTCCTTGAAATTTATATCGGCTGCACGATGAAGCAGACCGGTCATGAGTATGGACAACATAATCACAAAAGATAAAATTTATTGAAGTTTACGCGAATTCTCCTAACTTGTATCATACGAAAGATATGGATGCCAGGAGAACATGCGTGTTGAAATTGGGGATTATAAAAGGGTCTTTAGGGTTAAGTAATTTACGTTCTCGTAGCATAATTGCCAAGTGGGCTACTAAATGCTGTATAAACATTTGGTGAAAATATCAGAAGCCTCCCTCTTCATTTAACGTCAACTAAACCTCAATTGATGACCTCTGTCCATTGACATAGAAGATCAATGTATCGTTCTGCCCAACTATAGCATCGTTTACTGACGTTAAATGGAGAGCGCGCCAGAAACACGGAAAAACAGCACTTGTGCTCTCATTCCGGTTGACGTAATTGAAATTCACGTCAATAACACATTTTATTGTGTATCGAGCCAAAAACAATGACTATGGTGTCAAGTATTTGGCACAGATTACTCCTGCATGCTATGCGTTTGAATGTTCCCTTTAGTACTGAATTTAGTTAAGGTTTCGTAGAAAACAGAACAAAAACAACAACAAAAGACAAAAAAAAAAGGGAAAGAAATTAAAACAAAACAAAAATCATTTCTTTTAAAGCTTAGGGTACGGAATATTCACCAGGCGTACCTGTCAATTCACCTCACCGCGTTTCAGCAATTACACGATTGTCTTAAAATAACTGAGACACTTCCACAAATAGCGGGAAAACATTCCACAATTTGCGTATCTAAGACTTCCAAAATACACGGTCTACCATGCTACTGTACATGTAACCGCGAGCATTTTCGCAAATATCCGGTGACTGCTCTTTCAAAACGTCGAGCGTTCTCGTCCGCGATTTACGAGTTGTCTTCAGAACTCGCGGCTGCATAACACCGGAAATCAAACAAGTGAACCTGTTCACAGCCTACAGACCCTACACTTGTATACTTATATACCCTGTACCCGTAGACATGCATGTCGTAGAAATGAAGTGAGATGACTTACATTACCGTCCGCTCAAAGCGTGTTACATAGTTTATCTGGTGTTTCAGTGGATGGCTACACAAAAACTACGGTTGTTATCAGTGTAGCGACCGTAGCCGGGATTACGTATGGCGACGATAAGCATGTGTCCACCTACCCAGCACTCTGATAAGTGGTTTTACTATTCTCAAATAGTTTAGGTTAGGACGGGATCCAGAAGAACTTGTACTTATTTTGACATAAATCACGTTAGTAGACTGATATTATCCCTACAGCGTACTGATTCAAAACATAACGGAAAACAACTACCAGCACTAACAAGGACTTCAAGTTAACAGTGACTTCCTGAACACAAATTTTTGCTCGTGAAGAATAGAAAATTTCTGAAATAGTTTTCTGGTGACATCATCGCTTTACCACTCTATTTTAGTACATAATACCACTTTTAAAAATTTGCCCCCCCCCCCCCCAGCCAAAAAACACCGTAAAACTCCGTGACGATTATAATTGTCTGGCAACCGACTCTTCCCTCAAGACTAATCATCATTAGGAAACGTTTCCTTGAGTGCTGTTAAATGCCGTATTGCATGCCATGAAGAGAAACAAGGCAAAGCCGGATCGTATTTTCGGTTTATCTCTGAGTCTTTGTTCGGAAATACAATCTAGCATGCAACAAAACTGCGCCTGCACAAAAAGATCTTACTCACCCAGCACTCAGTGTTCTTTTTTGGCCAGCCGGGAGTTTGTTAGGCATACTCATCGCCTAAATGAAGGAAGTCAAACGTTTATGTAACTACGTTTTCGTCATAACTCAATCGATAAGGAGCTATTAGTGATTTTCCATTGAAAAAGTTCATCATATTTCTTCGGATTAACTATTCTCACTGCATACATAATTAGCCCGTCACGCGGGAAAGGTTTGAGTTCTTCAAATTCCGGCGTTCTGCGCCTGCGCGCTAGTAGCATCATGCATTGCGACCTTCGCCTCAAATATCACAGTTTCAGTCATCTCGTAGTCAGTTCAACGGAGTTCGCTGAAGTTACGGTAAAGTTTCGCCTCTCCCTCCTCCCCTGGTGGCGGTCGATGGTGTATCCTACATTTGACACGCCTTTTGCCCTGGCAGTCGCGGGTATCCTCCCATAACTTAGTTTCCCGTGTCAGGGCAATTGTATGCAGTAAGAATGTTTTACTATTCTTAGCCCTTTCATTCTCCGCTAGTGTTCTACTAGTTCAGAAAGGAAAACAAATTTCAAAATTCAGTTTGCAAACTATTGGGAGAAAAACTGCAACACTTCAAAGGGAAGCCTCAATAAAGCTTTCGTTTGAATGGTCAAACTTGAGAAATTCATCTACAGACTTTGGTCAACCCTTTAACGCCCAATGTTAACTTCCATATTCTCCTCACTATTCTCCTTATATTTCTCATATTGCTAGTTGGGAGAATTTCATTATTGGTGATCATTTTCTTTATTCTCATGACCTGTATGTTTGATAAAGTAGTAACACTGTAAGGAGAAATTAGATGCTTGTCACTATTGGGACTAAAAGGTTAAAAGGTGGAAGCAAAAGATCCGTCAGGCAACTTAAGTACAAGACCTACAAGACCGTCACTCTACTAAACGACAAGGGTTTATTTTATTTTATTGGCTATAATCAGAAAACAAAAGCACTTAAAATCTTAGGCTGCAACCAAGTGAGATAAACCCTTAGTGAAAAGGGATTAAAGCGTGTAACCTTTTTCCGCTATCGACCAGCGTCTGTAAAAACAAAGAGCTAACAGCATTAAACTTTTCATAAGAAGGTCATTTCCTCTTCTACGCTCCTAGAAACTGAATGACTGCCATTTAAGTCACTTGCCAACACATGCCATCCGTCAGGACTAACATAAGTAGAATCGCGTTTCTCGGCTACAAGAGTGGATGTCCTCGAGTGGGCGCCTGTAGCAAAGGCTTATATGAGAAGTTATTTTTATGTAATAATTGGTTAATGCTCTCAAGAACCAAGCTGTCTGAAACTCTTCACATGAAAAACAATGACGATATCTGCGTTTCTCTCTTCTCATTGGAAGAAGCGCTCTCAAGAGCTAGTTTATGGACGCTTCTTTAGGTTTTTGCGTATTTTGTTTCGCTGCCATTTGCCGCGAGGATTTCACAGGCTAGGAGAGTTTTACATTCTTTCTTTCCAAATTCCCCGGAATCTTGGCCTCGATAGTCGAAGGATGAAGAACTTTGTTGAGGTCATGCAGGTGCAAAACCCGCAGTAAACACAAGGTAGGCAATGTAAGACGATAAATCATAGAGATTTAGTCAGACAACGAGTCGTTTAATGTGCTTGTCACTTTTCGGGAGTCTTTGGATGAATTCGTTCAGTGGAATATTGACCAGAACTGTTAAGCAGTACTTTCCTATGGCGCTTGTTTGTTGTACAAGTTAAGTGCAAGGATGAAATCCTCAAGTGTCACTACCTAACTGTCACTGTCTAACTTTTATATCTTTGAAGGAAATCCTTGAGAGGAATTTCCAAATGAAAGCTGTTGAGCAGTATTTTCCCGTGGCGCAGTTTCCTATGCTTTATACGGTGGCTCTAATGTTTGAGTCTGTAGATGAAATCCTGTGACTATTCAAATGAAAGCTACTGAACAGTACTTTTCTGTGGTGCTGTTTATTATGCTGTACAAGGTGGTTCTAACTTTTGAGCCTGTGGATGAAATCCTAAAGTGTGACCATTCAAATGAAAGCTATTGAGCATTACTTTCCTGTGGTGCTGTTTAGTACGCTGTACAAGGTGGTTCTAACTTTTGAGCCTGTGGATGAAATCCTAAAGTGTGACCATTCAAATGAAAGCTACTGAGCAGTACTTTCCTGTGGTGCTTTTTATTATGCTGTACAAGGTGGTTCTAACTTTTGAGTCTGTGGATGAAATCCTAAAGTGTGACCATTCAAATGAAAGCTACTGAGCAGTACTTTCCTTTGGTACTGTTTATTATGCTGTACAAGGTGGTTCTAACTTTTGAGTCTGTGGATGAAATCCTAAAGTAAGACCATTCAAATAAAAGCTACTGAGCTGTACTTTCCTGTGGTCCTGTTTATTATGCCGTGCAAAGTGGTTCTAAATTTTGAGTCTGTAGATGAAATCTTTAAGTGTGACCATTCAATTAAAAGCTACTGAGCTGTACTTTCTTGTGGAGCTGTTTGTTATGCTGTATAAGGGCTAGGGTGTTATAACGTTTGAATTTCTGGAGAAAATCTTTAAGTGGAACAATTCAATCTGTTGAGCTGCTATTTCATGCGGTGATCAGTGTTCCTTTTTCAATTGATCTTGTGAAAACGACTTGAACAAATTTGTAAATTGGCACTGCTTCCGTCACTGACTCACGTTTTTATTGGTATACAGAAAATTGACGGCAAAAGCCTACGTTGCAATGCTTTTTAATTAAGAGCATTTCCTTAAGAAGCAATCTCAATTTTGTTTTTGTATTTTATGATTTATTAAGTTAGTACGGCTGTTTCAACGCATGAGACACGATGAGCCTTCAAGTACTTAAGCCTTTATAGGTGGATTACCCAGAAATAAAGCAGAGTTTGAAACGATGAGAGGGTCTATCAATTAATTTTTTACAAAAATAAGAAAAGTGATTACAACATCGAACATAAGAGGGTTTACGTATACGCCGCTCCAATATTATTTCGCCCAACAAATTCGACACCATTCTCCAACTGACACCTATCCGGGTGGTGTTTTAGTCAATTCTAAATTACTGGCGATACTTTTTTGTGAGGAAGGGGCCGGAAAGTAACCAGTCACAAACTTAAGAGAACTCGGCAATTAAAATGCTTCTATGTTAAACGCTAGTGTCTAAAGGTTCGGGCTTCCTCCGGCTTAATATTTATGTCTTTTGCTCTTTTCATATCTGCTTCTAGTTTCATGCTCAACCAGGGCTCCCGTGTGAACGTAACAGGGCTTTTACGGATTAAAATGTACAATGAACACCGTAACCATTGTGATTTTATCTTTTAGAGTAGAAGCTCTCTTCAGGGAGCAATGAATTTGAACCACGTCCATTTCTTGCAAAAAACCCGCAACTTTTATATGGGAGTTCCCCTCCGGTTGAGCGATGCAGTGTGTCAAAGGAGAGTCTGTTGAACAAGGGGCGGCTTGCGGAATAAAACTTGCAATTCGATCATGATCCTATAGATTAGTCTTTGAGCAACCCACCCACAAGGACAAAGGGCGTGAACTTTCCAAAGAGTTTCTGTATGCATTTCATGGCCATAGATTTTTATTTTGTTTTGTGTTTAAGTTCAGTAAGACTTACAGAAACAACCTTGACGTTTATCACCAACTAGCTCCCAAGGTCATCTTGCGTTCTAGTCGGTAAAGGAGTAAAAATTTTCTTTGCTTTGGAAGGAAATTGTCGATATCATTGTGGCCGGTTTAGTGAAATCATCGTGTTTTTTTTTTCACGTAAGAGATGTGTTAGCTTGTTTTGTCCTATTTATCAGCTATCTTTAAGTTAAAATATACAACGTATTTTCTCAGGAAGCTGCCATCAGTTTGAGACAACTGCAGGAAAATTTTAGTCCAAAAGCACTAGGCATTTAGACACGAAGGAATGTTTACCAAACTGGCTGACACAATCGAGTTGAACTCCTAAACATCTGTCATAAAGGGGGGAGTCCGGTTGACTGTCTTGTTTTTCTGACGTGTCAGCATTTACCTTTATTAATCTAGCCCTTCCGAAGTTTCAAGGAATCGAAAATGCCTTGTCAGGTCTTGAAGGGCGAAGCTTAGTCTAGAGAACTTTAATAAAGAAAACGAATAGAGGGACATAGCCAGTTATGTTGGGTGGATTATTTAGGCAAAAATAAACGAGGAATTTCACAGCGAAGGTACTAAAATGGCTACCTGTTCTCTGCTTTTGTTCTCATATTCATGAAACAGCCCTCGGTTGTTTTTTCTCTTTCAAAAGCCTAAAGGTGTTTGTTTTTGGAGTCAGGTATCGACCAGTGGGCATGGCTAGTTATTCCCAACTCCTTCACAAGACATTTCGTGATTTCCCAACAACGCTAAAAAACTCAATTTTTGTATTGATTGCACCTCTTAATAGATTTAATCGGAATGGTCACAGACTCAAAATTTAGCACCACATTCTTCATCATGCCTTGAGATTTGACTCTACAAGGGGCAGGATTAAAAATGTTTATTTAGAACTTGCAAGAGCAGGTGTTTTCCAAGTGTCGGTTTTCTTTTGAAAATAACATATAGAGCAACCCTGTAGTACTGTTGGTGGTTTTATGCCGGTTGTACTTGACACGCCCATCGTTGAAGTCCAAAAATCTTTGTATGTTTGTGAGTGTTTCAAGCACGTTGTAGTGAAGCGAGGTGCATGTGTGGGTTATGGGTTTACGAAGAACACGATCAGAATTAGCGGTTTTTCCATGGATCAGGCATTCGGTTATGCAGTTTTCGTGTGAACAGGGATCAAAATTCAACGGTTACGCTTGTTGGTTCAGAGATCACAATTTGGGCCCAAAAATGATATCGGCGATGAAAAAAAATGCCTCGTTACGGACATTCGTTCACTTGATCTATTTATAAAAAATCTTGACAGCAATGTAGCTATTTTTTGTCATTTTATTTATATAGTAACTTTATAGTTTGGTAGGTTTTACTGCTTTAAAAAAAACGTTTTGCATGATACACCCTTTTAGTGCTCTCAGATAATTTAAAACTACTTCCAAGCCATAAATTCTTCGAGAAACACCTCGGGATAAAGGGATTCAGAACGCGCTATCCTGATTTTAGAAACGCAGTTATCAGTTATTAGTTCCACAACGTGAGATTACAAGATAAAGCTTTAAAAACGGTGCGTTTAACGCGACCTTTGAACTGTTGTGTTGCTATCAAGCAGTATCACATTTATATCCATTGGCTCAATTTAAGCTATTTTTGTGGTTGGAGCTATTACGGGAAATTAACATTTTTAAGATAAAGAGTGTAAGGCAAATTTCCTCGGCAGCGAGATGTTGTTAACGTGTACTCTCACACCTTGCGTCGTGCAGTCATACTAACTCAATAAATTTTTGACATTTTTTGTGATTGATGAGGTCTTATTATATACCTCTTATCAGGTTTTAAGTTGCAATTTAATTCGACCTGATTTCTAGTTAACAAAATGCATCTATCCTGAAGACTTCAAGTGGATCATTTAATTGTGCTCACCAATTCTGACGATCTATCGCCCGCCTCTTAGTCTACTTGTCTAGGCAGCGTAAAGTCCCCCCCCCCCCCACCGTAAAGGAAAAGGTTAAACTGCGAAAGTTGAAAAAGCGCTGACCTTTACTTTTGACCCTTCTCATCCTTCCCTCCGAAAATAGCAATTCTCCTCGGGCTCTTCAGACCTCCTTAAGACATAACGGGCCCGAAACACTATGGACATCAGTTTTTCGGGGTTTTTTACATTAGTTTCTTGAGTTTAAAATTTGCTTCTGAAGTTCTGAGAAACCATCCCCAAGGCACTGTTGTTCAAAGGACGAATATCGGAGTTATCCAATGTACTGCATCTCTTGGGAGTCTCTTGTCAATTTAGCATTTCCAATGCTAATTTTAAGTGAAAGTTTGAAAGCAGCCAAAGCCAAAACGTAGAATTTATAGGAATTTATGGAAATCCACCTTTGTTGGGGTGCAGGTGCCCTGCCGTCGTGTTGTTTCCTTAGACAAGAAACTTTACCCCTCATTGTCTCTCTCCACCCAGTTGTATAAAATGGGTACCGCTGACATACTGCTGGGGCTAACCCTGCGATGGACTAGCATCCCTTCCAGGGGGGAGTAGCAATACTTTCAGTTGCTTCATGCTACAGAAACTCGGATAAGCTTTTTGTCACCTAAAAATGAGTGACAAACCCCCTAAAGTTATCCGTTTTGACCGACTAGTAACTTCCAAACCGAACTTGTCACGTCAGCAAACGCGCACTAATTGATAATCTACTTGAAACACATGGAAATAGTTGAAATAATCAAATAGGATTTTCTCGATCGGGCACTTTCGCGTTTTAATACAGAAGAAGTAACGCTAAATTATACATGTGGTATGTACTGCTCGCACCTAAGATGGGGGGGGGGGGGGTGTTCCCTCTTGGGGAGAGGCGTGCGGCGCTGAGCTCGAGACTCTATGTCCTGGGATCGGAGGTTGCCTTTTTCAGAACAAAATATGTCTCTTTCATACCAACTCCCGGAAAACTATAAAAGCTTTGAGGCAAAAACGGCCGCATAAATCTACAGTCAACAGTCACTAAGAAAGGTACCTTCGGTACAACACCAACTGTCCTTTTTAGAGAGGTAGAGTTCAGTTACATTAAAAGGATGGAATCAATTACGGAAGGTGTCCGTTTTGTAGAGGTGTCCTTCTTAGAGAAGTAACCGTAAGAGTGAGTTTACTGTATACCTTACTGATCTCACCCCGGTAGGCAAAAAGGTAGGTAAAGTCTGACACCAGCCAAGAAGCTAAGGCCCACACGGTCAAAGCTTATCCCGGTTTCTGTAGCCTGAAGCTACTGAGAGTATTGCTACTGCCCCACCCCCACCCTGGATGGGATGCTAGTCCATCGAGGGCTACCCCCAGCAGTATGTCGCCGGTACCCATTTATGCACCTGGGGGGAGAGAGACAATGTGGGGTACAGTTTCCTGTCTAAGGAAACAACACGATGGTAGGGACTGGGCGTCGAACCACCGTCCTTCAGGTCTGATGCCCAACACGCTAACCACTACACCACCCCGCCCCCACTGATCTCAACTCCCCCCCCCCTTAATGATCTTACCCCGGTGGGCAAAGAAAACCCTATTTCATACCCTTTTAGGGTGATGCATACTAACAGGAGAGTTACCCTTCCCCCGGCTCCGTGCACACACAATCACTTGCCACGACCGGTATTTACGGTAGAATACGAGTATCCGGACCAGGCTAATTATAGTAAGCGTGGTAAGCTATAAAGGTATCCATATCGTACTGAACAGACCGCAAGTTTTGATTTACATTTATGTACCGCGCGCGCGTGACACAATTAGTTTGCCATCAGGATTTTGACATAAGTCAAGTGTCTGTAAATTCTCAGCCGAATTAGTCCAACTGTAAAGCTGGACGCATCGTGCTTATAGTACCCAGTTGTTCAGTGTGCTGTAGTATAAATGCAACTCAGAGTGCTGTAGTCCCACGTCGTGATCTCAAAACGGGATTGCTTGTCTTCGATGGCCCATAACAACCCGTGAACTGTGAGTGGTTTCACTTGTCTGATTGATTCACCAGGTACGTATCTTTGTATCTATTTTACCGTCGTGTTGTTACGGTGTCAACTTAGAAAAATAACGATGGAGACAACGAACGACTCTATGAAGTAATTTTACTGAGCTAAGCTCTGAGATTCTGGTCCAACTCAACGGCGGTTTGCTTACCTGGAAGAGCCTTCAGTGGAGTCAGCTGAAGGGGCGAAATCGACTACCGAGGTTATTACCTAACAAAAGCGAGGCATTCCTGTGTTTTTTCCCCGACAACCCGAGAACAGAAGCCGTTAAGGAAGTCTATTTGATCAACTGATTTACACGTAGTTTAATTAGAGGAATAAATGGAAGAGCAATAACAACAGAGATAAAGAGACTTGCCGGAAAGTGATGACTTCATTTAAGATTGATACTGATACAATGCGAGCCATGTTACAGGGTGGATCCTTAGCTGACCTTGAACCCGTTTGAATGTGGAACAGTCTCTATTTTGTACCGGAAACGCGCGTGGGCAACGCAGGTGCTACGCTAAGGGCGGATAAACGCGAGTAGCGTGCGCGGGTAACTCGCACCCAAACCATTTGCCGGTTTTGAGAAGGAAGATTGATGGTAAAATCAAGTCGCATTTAAAAGGCGGCCCAAACTGCCTACGATAACGAACGGTTTCATTAACACGGAGCAACTTCTCCCCTAGTTGAAATGCTAGAGCATCTCAGGTGGGTTACCCCAGAATTGTGTCAGGTTTTTCCTGTAATGGTTTTCCGGCACCCATTTTTACACCTGGGTGGAGAGAGTCACGTGGAACAAGAAAGCAAAGTTTCTTGTCTAAGGAAACAACATAACGGCCGAGACCACGTTTAAAGCGCCGACCTTCAGATAAAAATTCCGCGCACTAACCACCGGACCTTCAATGATGTCCGAAGTTTTGCACGAATTGTATACTAGACGATTCCCAAAGACTGATACTATTTATGGTGAGATTTAATGTTTTACGTTATCGTGGTATATCGTTTTAGCAAGAAATTTTTGCGGGCGTTTTGCTTTGCGAATTGGAGTTTGCGGTTTTGGGGGGGAGGTGACGCTGTGATCAAATTTTTGCCATTATTTCTGGAGGGATTTAAGTTTTGCGAATCTAAGCCTTAGTGATCGGTTTATAAGAGCTTACAGAGGATTTTGGAGTTTGCTTATAGCCAAAGTCTTCAGTTGATGACACTAACATGGTATTTTATAGTGGAGTAAACGTTTGTGGTTAAGATTTCCGCGGTAAAAATCTTTTCTGGTATCTATTCAAGTTCTGCGGATCGAAAATAAGAATCGCAACAAGTGAAACCAGCGAAAATGTGGCGCTATCACGGCAGTAATGACAAGATACTTGCCACAATTTCAAAAGTGAAACAATATTAATTCCAACGATGTCTTGTTTTAAAAGTTTGGAGTGATGAAGTGATTAGTGACTTTCATTTGGTAATTTGCAAGGTGCCGCAACGTTCATTTCGAGATTATTTAATTTTGAAAAAAATAAAAGTCCGCAAACATTAAATCCGCAAAAATTTTCAAAAATGATTTTCTAACTTTGAGAATAAATAGAGAAAAACTCAAACTGTTACCACTTATTTTGTTATGCAATACTCTCCTGTTATGCTGCTTTTTATGCTGGTAAATGTATGTGGTTCCAACTTTTGAATAGGGCTATGGCTCTGAAATTTACGTGTGAAGATTAGTGAGAATAACGTACCTAATTTTGCTTGGCCTCTGCTGGTCAAATTGATCACGTGACAAGTTTATATTACAATAGTTTCTCTGCTATATCTTATCTGTCATCGTTAAAACAAGAGCTATTAGAGCGAAAATTTTCAAGCAATTTAAGATACCGTCTGGAGTGAGCCACATGTTTCAAAACACTGATTTCTATGTTCTTGAGAAAATAGAAGGCGGACGAACATTCTAATGCCCCTACGTTCACGATGTAGCGGTGAGTACGGTTGGTACGGGGGTTGTTAGTACTGGTAAGTAGACCGCGGTAGACTTAAGGCTAATTTACACGCTGCGATTTGTCGGGCCGATTTGTCGGCCATGACATATCGGGGAGCGAATCGGCGCGTATGAATGGCGATCCGATGGGCGCGCGACTCCAATCCGACAAGTCGGCCGATTCAGAAAAATCTGTGACTGCTTCACAGATTTTCGCGTGTCGAGCCCGATTTTAAGAACGAAAACGCAACCTGCAAAAGAATTGGCTCAACACAAATATACCTGCGGTATTTTAGCTGAAAACAAACTAACTATCTATCACCTAACATTTTGTTTTGTTTTTTTTTAAAGTTTTGGCTATAAAAAATGCACGTGCAGTGCTTGTACTGTGCATAAAGGCTAATTTACACGCTGCGATTTGTCAGCCCGATTTGTCGGCCACGATAAATCGGGAAGCGAATCGGTTTATGTACAGTGCAAGCACTGCACATGCATTTTTTCTATAGTCAAAACTTTTTGATGAAACGTCTTGGAAAACAAAATGGTAGGTGATAACTAGTTAGTTTGTTTTCAGCTAAAATACCGCAGATAAAAATTTGTTTTGCGCCAATTCTCTTGCAGGTTGCGTTTTCGTTCTTAAAATCGGGCCCGACACGCAAAAATCTGTGAAGCAGTCACAGATTTTTCTGAATCGGCCGACTTGTCGGATTGGAGTCGCCGCCACATCGGATCGCCATTCACACGCACCGATTCGCTCCCCGATTTGTCGTGGCCGACAAATCGGCCAGACAAATCGCAGCGTGTAAATTAGCCTTAAACCGCCGGATTCGCTTCCCGATTTATCGTGGCCGACAAATCGGGCTGACAAATCGCAGCGTGTAAATTAGCCTTTAGAAAACCTAGAATCGACTAGAACACTTTTCATCGGTCGGCCGTCCCTCCATAATTACAGTTCCTGTTCAGTATACATAGACTGGTCCAATGGTCTTTATTTCTTCGAGGTCATGATCGGTCGCGACTCGAAAATTGTATAAAATTGGTTGGTAAAAATGTCCGTGATTTTCCATAAGCCACGTCCAAAAACTGAGAAAAGTACAAGACTGCCAAAAATACACATCTTTATAATTTAGTGTTCACCACACGTGCAATAG
Organism: Siderastrea radians; assembly: GCA_964017195.1. Taxonomy (NCBI): domain Eukaryota; kingdom Metazoa; phylum Cnidaria; class Anthozoa; order Scleractinia; family Rhizangiidae; genus Siderastrea; species Siderastrea radians. Next base: position 9,586,617 of record OZ024894.1, on the reverse strand, counting down.
CGATGGGCAAAATTACGAGGGTAAATTACCAACCCACCGTGTGCCATGGCAAGTAAGTTGGTAATGCTTTACACGTCTCTTTTCTGTTGTCTCACATTTGTCTTGGTGAGGAAAAAACTGAGATCTCTCCCTTGCGAAATTAATGGCCATCGTTTATCAAAATCAGCTTCAGCACTTTGCGTGTAGTAGGATACAACTGAGACTTATACATTGACGGTCAAGGTATTCACAAGATTCAGTGTAAAAAGAAACAAAAACGGGATTTTAGGTTCTATGAAAGAGTATTCGTATTCGTGCGCGAGTGAAAACCTCTCTAGAGTCATGGCAGTTGCTAGTAAAGTCTGTGTGACATAAAAATGCATATTCTCCTTACTGTTCTCCATAATTTCTTAAGGAACTAGTGAGGGGAATTTGTTTAAATATTAAGACATCTTCTCCTTGGTGATCACCTCCTTTATTCTAATCACTATCACTTGAATGTTTGAACAAGTACTGGTAATGTAAAGAGAAATTTCACTTTCATTATTGAAGTGTTATCATAACGTTGAAAGCTAGTGAGCAGTACTTTCGTTTGGTGCTGTTTGCTAAGGTCACATTTTTGGCACGTGAAGCACAACGTACCCTGCAAGCAGAGATTTCTGGCGGGAGCCGCCTGCCGGAACATAGACTCAACATAGGGCGACCAAGAATACTTTGCTTGCAAGAAAAGCCCAACATAATAATTTAAAACAGAAGAATGCATCTTGTTGAACTCACCTGGCGTGGAATTTCCATGCACCAGTTCCGTGGTTCGAGGGCTTGTCCTATACCCCATGGTCATACACCGATCGTTCCTCTAGACGCTTGTCTTGCGTCTTTTGTTTCTTGAGCTGCATTGGTGAACCAATTGTTTGTAAACAGGATTAGCGATCTGTGACGTGTCAGGATGTGGGTGCTCCCTAGACTACGAGCAGTCTCTCTTTCCGCTCAGGGATAGTCGAGCGAAACAAACACGCGAGCGAGCGCGCGCGAAAATAGCCTGCCGCATTGTTACGTGACGCGCGTGTCAAGTCGAGTGTAGCGAGCCGCAAATCGCCTGCCGCGTTGATGTGTGAGTGTATCAATGCGGCAGGCGATTTTCGCGCGCGTCACGTAACAATTCGTGCTCGCTCGCTTGTTCGCTTCGCTCGACTATCCCTGAGCGGAAAGAGAGACTGCTGGTAGTCTAGGTGCTCCCAGATGTTTGCCGTATAGTGCAATTTGGCTTAGCCTGAGGATTTTCTTTTAGCCCATAAATTTTCTTAAATTTGGGGGCAAATCTTAGCCTCAACGTTCTTATAAAAATGGTTCTTATCAGTAATGGGCTCCTGTTCTTATATATATAAAAAAAAGTGTGTCGTTCAGTAAAATTTGAAGATTTTGGGTCATTTTTCTCTGACATTTTTAGGCACATCGCACTGACGTAATTTCCGACGATTTTAATTTTTGATCACTGAAACTCTTAAAAACAGAACAGACGTGGCAAACGAGCAATTTATTGATCGTAACATTGTCTACCAATTTTTAATATCTGTATCCACAATAAAACTAACAACACTTAACGAAGATTTAAATATAGATGTGTAACTAAATCGTTTTATTGATGTGATGTTCGATGTTCAGTTAATACCATTGCCAAATCTCTCTGTTGCAAAAGTTAGGACATTTTAAGGCTGGGATGCTTCATTGATCGGCCGTTTACTGCGTTTTGCCCGAAATTTTAACATTCCAAATTTTCGAAGTTGATGTCACTATGAGCTGGTCCGAAATATGGTGAAGATTTTGATTGCTTTGTCTTGGAATAGTGTAGAGATGTTTGCCGTTTTGGCTTGAAAGGAGACGTTAAGGGGGTAGGGACTAAAATAGATTATATTTTTGCGGCAATCTTTGCTCTGGGTGGCACTACACTGGTCAACATTCTGCAAAACTACCCTCCCAACTTCCCTTCCTGGAATTCCAAACCTTAATGTCAAGTTCCGGTCATATACTGAACAAATATTTCTTATGTACAAATTTAGGTTTATTTCCCTTCAGTTCACCTCTGAATCTCATTACTGTTTAACAAAATAATAAAAACGGTGCCGAAATAAAACCTGCAGGTCAAGTGATGAAAGCTCTAAACCGAGAAAGACGAAATCAATAGACTGATAATTTGAAGATTTAACATATTTAGAAATATCGTATTTTGTCAATTATTTGTAAGACGAGGAAAAGTGAATGAAAAGTGCCCCAGTAGCTACTGTATAGTAGCCTAACAAATAACAAATGACCGGGGAGGGAATATCTGCTAATTCTGAACAAGCATCATGTTTGTAAGTATAGGCAGTTCTTGGCTTCATATTGCTTCACTCTAACCAACGATAACAACGGCCAAATCGATTTTGTTGGTGAAGATGACTGTCTAGTGCAAGTCGGTCATAATTTAAATTGCAAAAGTACTTTCAATTTTTTTTAACTATAAATTTCCTCATGCTGAAACTATGAGAAGAATGTTAGTGAATAGAAACTTATATTAAGCCGTTCGAGACAAGAAGATATGTAAAAAATTCCAGAGTTAAAGCCATTATCCATTATATTCATTACTTTGCTCTAGACTAATTGAATACGTTACGGAATGCAGACATCTTGATTTAAAGCGATTATGGAAAGTTCTTTTAATCCCGTCAACCTGGTGCTAAGGAGATTCCCCTAAACACTCAAAGTTGACGTGGGAATTTTATGTAACTTTCCTTTTATCTTTTATCGGGCGTTTATCGAGGTTGATTTATTTGCAGCATACGCGTATAGAAGTCGCATTTGCCAGTGTCCCCTTTCAGCTGGCAAGACATGCAGAAAGAAACTTAAGGGCTGACTGCTTTCACTCATTTGCATTCTATGTAGATTCGGCGCATAAGGCCCAGTTCGGACGCCGTACCTCTCATGTGCCGTACCAAACACATTTTCGCTCCTAGGTTGTATTAAGCGGCAAGCTTTGCCGTACCCTAAGATTTTGGCTTGCCTAATTGAAATCTGTCGAAAAAAACTAATTTGGACACCGTACAACTGCCAAAAAACTACGTACTACTTGGTACGGCACATGAGAGGTACGGCGTCTGAACTGGGCCTAAGAAATTCGACGTCTGAGACAGGCCTCATAGTCTCCTACGTCGCCGTTGTTTCGCTCGTCATTTGCATATCTTGACCGGCTAGTTTTTTCCTGTGAGACTCGTACTAGAAGATAATCCAAGGTATTTTTGCAAACGGTGAATCACCATGTTTTAGCGTGGCACATGAAATGGCAGTTGGTTCTCTTGTGAAACGTGTCCACGATTATTTCACGTTCCCGTGAAGCAAGAATTGAGCTTTTAATTTGTCCTGAGGTGTAATTTTGTACTGAGCTGAAAAGCCAAACTTCATGAAAGGTGATGAACTCGACTTTACCTGAAAAGACCAATTTATTTTCCGTGAAAAGTTGATTTGGATCTCTTTTCACTACTCTCTCGCTATTCAGACAATTCGAGTCAACACAACTTAGTTAGCCTAGCCTTAAATCTTAGACTGCCCCAGGTACTCTTTGCATGTGCAACACCAATTTACTTTCACTGAAGATCAGGGATGAGAATTCCATTATATTAATTTAAGACCAAGCTTAAACATTTTATTTTAGTAACGCTTTTCTCGACTGCATTTTAGTTATAAATTTTCTATTGTAGTCCGTACATTTTAAATGGATTTGCTCAGTGAATATATAAGCTCATTATTATCTCATCTAACATCTAAATTAATGGCTCTTTTTGAAGAATCGCCTTTAAAACAGTAGGCCTATTCCAAAATGAATTCTTTGAAGTCTTTTTGTTAATTTAATTTTCAAGATTCTTGCATTTTAAACCGGCGAGACTCACACCAAAAGGGGCTACGTGACGGGGATTTTCACGTTGTGGGGTGAAAAATGTGCTGAAACTAAGATTAAATACTTTCTCCCGCACATGAAATGCTCCTTGGACATCAAAAGAAAGAAACTGAATGATTTTCTCAAAGGGAGAATCAACCATAATCAGTTTCTGGCGATTTTTTCAAGAAACAGGGGAAAAACTTGCAAATTTTTTACAAGTTGCAATCCATTTTCCATCCTAGCCGTCCGCAGCCAAACACAATAATTGTTTCAGTAAACTGGAAGAGTAATTTAAAACAAATCTGAGCCATTATCTTTGGGTTTCGTTTGATTGCAGTATGCCTTTTACTTTCTAAATCAATCCCAAAAATATGTTACAGAGCCCCTTCAATGCATTTCATTTCCTCTAAAACAAGGCATACTTTTGAATCTTTTTTAAAGACCCGCTTTTTCAAAACAAGCCTAATTCCAAATAAAAACTGCTTTTTATTATTTTGATTTAATTTAGATCTAACTTATTTATTTTAATCTTGTGTTTTGTATGAGAAGTGCCAGCTTAATGGGATTTTGGCAGGTTATGATTGCCTTATGATTATTATTAACGAATGCAGTGGGTACTCAGCCGGGCCCTGGTGCTGAACTTTCCCCGTAATGCCTCCCGTTTGTAACGGTCTACGTCCAACATGTTTTTGTTTTATTTCAAGCTGGTCACAATCATTCGTTAACATATTTAAAGAAGCTACGTCAAGGATAACGCATCTTGAAAAAAAAAAAAATCGTAATTTTTTTCAAGTTTGTCATTCATAATCCATCTTAATCTCCCTCAGTCATAACCATCCTTGTTTACTTTTGCTGTTTTTTTATTACTTCTTTGGTGTTTTTCTACCTTAGGAAAACTATTATTTTGAGGTTTCGTACAATGTGAAAGTAATTTTGTCAGATCAGAAAAATGAATGAAAATATTGTGACATAGCTCCATTAAGAAGAATTTCTAAGATAACAAGGACTTAGGATTACTTACATTATGTCATTGGGCTGGCACGGACACTCTTTCAAAGGTATTTTATATTCATGTGACGTGGCCGACTGACGTCGATTCGTAGCCTGTACGAGAGTTCCTAGCGTGTTAGATTTAGAACTGATCTCAGCTTGGCAGCTGGTTATTTTCAACGAAGTCCTTGCAGCTACAACACATCTTGATCTCTACTGAACAAATGTCAGGTTTGAGGAAGGGAAGTTCATTTTAAATGCGATAGGTCACGTCTGTCCTGACTTCTTTTATCCCTTACCTCCCAAGAGGGCCAAATCAAATTTGACCACTTGCCTTGAGGGAAAAGGAAAAAACAAAGTGAACAACACCCTCATAAAGTACTACTCAACAGCCTTCATTTGAATGATCACACTTTCATCCAGACTCAAAACTACGAAACAGCTTTTACAGTGTAATAAAGGAAAGTACTGAGGAGTACAGAGAATGGAGTGTTTACCAAAAAAATCGAGCTTTATAATTGATAGCAATAGTGTCTTACTAACAGTTATGAAAAGACTGACAAACGTGTGGTCCTTCGGATCAAGATCTCCATTTGAAATGGAATTTAGAAATAATGGTTTTTATTATGAGCTGCACACTGCAATTCTGCCTATTCTAATTCTACCCATTGTGAATAAGCCAAAACCTTTTCCAAAGCATGCAGAACACAATTCTTCCCATTCCGAGAAAACAGTATTTCGTTAATTCAGCTATCGGTGGCAGAACGGATACATCTCAGAAGAAAAAGATAACCATCTGCCGCGTATTCCCATACTAATATAAGTTCGGAAAGAACCCGCCGATTATTATTATTGTATTATTGTCTATTAATATTATTGTTATTAAATATGGCAAACGAAGAGGGCTTCTGAGCATTCCAGAATGCGTCTCCAAGTGACTGACCAAGCGGTTTAGACTGTAGGTCGGACAAAAGAAAAACTTGCCTTCCGTAATCCTTTTGAACCTCGTCATGTCTTGATCATCCGCATTCTTTTTCGGCGTTCATTAATTTGTGACGTGTTTTTTTTACGGTCTCGACAATTATTTTGAGACTTTTATTCTATATTAAGACTAATTTTTATTTATTTATCTACATTATCTCTGTAAAATGAGACATGACCCAACACAGGGTTTCACTGGGAAAATACTTATAATTCCTTGAATTACGGGGAAAAAGTCGATAGGAAGCAGTTTTGCAAATGACGAACGATAATTGTTTGGGAATTGTCACACTGTACCATTACCATTTTCGGTTATCTCCTTCTTCTATTTATGGCTTGTACTTCCGCTCTATAACTTGAAGCCCGCATTGTTTTTTGGTTTTGTATGGTCAAGTTAGCGCTGGGAGTTAGCGTCGCAGAAGGTAATCCATTTCCATCCTCTCGATCGTAAGTCATCACTTCCTATCATTTGTCAAGTACTTTTCTACAAATTCACTGGTCATTATTGTTGGGTATTATGTAAACAAGTTATCGTCGCAATGTTAACCGCCATCTTGTGATCCACTTTCACACTCGTCGTCGTCAGCACTCTCATTTCTTTATGGGTTTCTGGCATTCAGTTGCCAACGTTTTCAGTTTTTTTTTTAAATTCAATCTGTCATGTTTCCTATGATTTGGATTTCCTAAGATTTAGGCATGTGAGTGCTTTTTAACTTGTGCGAAATCACGCTAAAATTGATGTTTATTCTCCCTTAACAGCCAGCCCGACTCTATACAACTAACAGCCAAACGTTAAGTATATAAATCAAATCAGAGAAAAGTTTGGTTAGCGTATTTACTGTCATTACGATGACAAAATTGTCCCTGTTCGTATGGTGTATGCACTCAAAAGCTTCTTTTTGTAAAAAGGAATTCACATATATACAAAGCCAAACGTTTATATTGTGGGGTGCGAACAGTAACTGAAGACGGCGCGCGAGGACCTTTCTTCTTACAATATTTTCCTCGCACCGTCTTTTCTTTGCTCCCCACAAGAAAATCTGGAACTGCCTGGAATTACGATACTCGCTCGGGACCCTCGATGTCACTAATCAAACTTCTCTCGAACTCGAATCAACTGCAGTGTATAGCAGTGTTCACTCGACTACAGTAACTTGTCCGGGATAACTCCACTTTTATTCATTGGTGCAACCTGATGGCCCGCTGAAAAGATCCCACTGATACTCAGGCAGTATTCAAATGAACGCCAGCGTTGAGCGTGGTATGCGATTGCGGTTTAAACTTTGCCATTCTCGGAAGTGAAAGAGCCAAATCCTAAGCGCAGATATTTAGCTAGCATACCAGCCAAACTTATATTGTTTGCTACATTTGTATTAGGGTAGCAATGGGTCTAAGTCTCAATTTTTTTCTCCCCTTACTTCCGGCTTAACTCTACGTGTATCAGTCTTTACTTTCATCTAGCGTTTGCTATTATTAGTTTATTGTCATTCACTCGACGGCAAAAACACAAGTTTGTAATTACTTGTGGCTATTTTGGTGCCTGTAAACTTTTCCGGGCTATCAACAATTTGATCTTATTTCAATCAGTGGCGGAATATTTCAATCTGCCCGCGTGCTCGATTGTGCTGTTGCTTCAGGGCAGATGGATTGATTCGATGAAAGTAATCAGTGGAATTCTAGTACTCAATGGAATTATAGGTAACATTATCTAGATTTTGTAGTTTAGACCGTTTATCAGTTTTAGCGAGGCTATTTTAGGTACCAGTCAGGGGTTGGTGCTTTTTAGATTTCATTTCTCCACAGTTCGGTCGGATTAATTTACCCGGAGAACCGTATTTAACAGTGTTTCTACATGTTAAACCGATCGAGGTATGCTACGAATTTTCGACGATTGAAAACAAAATTGTTCGAGTCAAACTAGAATCTTCTTTAGACGCTATTATATAACCTTGGCTCATAAGAAGGTGTTTAATATGAGATAATATATTTTCTCACCTTGCCACCTTCGTGTCCGGCTTAGATCTCATCACAAATTGCAGCCAAAAGGAACCTCTGCCATGGTGAACATGTAGTTTGACCCTTTCTAACCGCTTTATACGAACATCTAAGGAACAGAAAACAGTGTTCCCTTTTTGGGGGTACAATATTATTCTATATAAACCGTACTGTTAGCAAGAAAACGAGCCTTCAGGGTCCCAAAGGGGTTTAGGGCTCTAGGGCTCTGGGCTAAAAAACGTAGGGCTCCAGGGCTCCAAGACCGAAAAATTAAGGCTCTAGGGCTCCATGGCTGTACTCTACGGCCCGTTTAGCAAGAATAATCATTTTTGGCCGCGGTCCGAGTAGAAAAAGGCTTTGGGCTCCGGGCTCCAATGACCCTCCCCCCCCTTCTTTGAGACCCTGCGTCTTATATGAACTCACGTATGCCTCCATTTCCCGGGGGGTATTCAGGAGTATGATTTACGGGGTGGTGAGAAGCTCGTTTTTGGGTTAAAATTAGCGGTTTGGGTGTTTTGGGAGATAGAAATTTCTGGTGGACTTATTTTGGGTAGAAAGATTTTGCAGGACTTTTGTTTGGGTTGACAAAAACATGTGTACCTCAAGAATCTCATTTTTTGTCAAATACTTGTATCATATATTTGAGTAACTTCCCCTCCCTCCAGGAGGGCGATGGCTGTATTGAAAGGGAGGAGAGGAGAAGCCTATTGAGAAATACAAAGCAAGAGTGGTGTGATTCTCCTGGGTCCGGTTGTTGAAAAGCGGATTATTGTTAAGCCGGGTATAAAAGTTAACCAAGATTTCCGTTCTCTTGATAAATCTCTGCAAATACAGTTTGAAAGCAACCGAAGCCAAAAAGTAGAATGAAGAGAATTTGTAGCTTTACAAGAATCCACAGTCGGTTAAGCTTTGACTGGATTTGCTGCGTTTGCTTAACCCTACTTTCAAAAACCGCGAGTGCTCTGGACCAAGTGACGTAAGTGTAGAAACAGCTATGGGGATATTTTAACCCCCATTTCCCTGAATACACTGATCAGATACAAATCTCGCGTTCATGATTTTCTAAGGTTTGCATGTGTGGGCGAAAGTCTAATGTGACCATTCAAATGAAAGCTATTGAGCTACGTTTCTGTGGTGCCTTTATTCTCTCTCCCCCCCCCCCCCTTTTTTAATAGGAAAGTTAAATTTTTTAGCTGAGGCTGAACCGAAACTGAATGTTTTTATTTTTTGGCGATTTGAGCCTGAAACGTTCTTAATAATACTCTTAAGATTAATTTGTAGTTTTTCAGTAAATCGTAGTTCTGAATGAAAGAAAGAAGAAACAGTTCAAGTTCTACCAATTTCCTCAGTAAAAGTTATAGGTGTTTGTTTTTTAAAAAATGGAAAATGCTGTAAATTACTCTGACCAAATTATTACACTTTATTTTATTCTCACGTAGCTTATTCTCTACAAATATGAAGACAAGATAATGATGCTCTTGACAAAACCTCAGCCTGGGTAGATTAGTATGTTCTCAAAATTTTGGCCAATCCCACCCTCGACGTTCTTATAAAAAAAGTTTCTTATGATAAAAAAAAAATAATAAAAAAGGATATATGTTTTTCCTGTGTTGACTCTATCTTTTGAGTCTGTAGGTGAAATTCTAAAAAGTGACCATTCAAGTTCAGGCTACCGAGCAGTACTTTACTGTACTGATGTTTGTTATGGTGTACAAGCTATTGAACAATTAATGCTCTTATGAGAAAATGATTTTTTCCCCTCAATGTTAGGCAAAGTCAGGAGCCCAGGTAAAGTAAAATTTGAGGTACTACTGGAGATAACCGGCGGTTTATCAAATATACAGCGACTGATAGCCGATTGCCAACCATATATTTGTTTACGAGAACAAACAAAATAAAGTACATTTGATGATTGTGTAAAAACGTTTACCATGTTTACATCACACCTCTGTGGTGTTGAACGATTTATCGGCTTTTCTATTCGCACTCAGTTCACAGATTTTCAAAGAGGATCCGTTTGCGTTGATGCGTTATCTCTTTATCACCTTTGCTTCAGCCACACTCCCATTAGATTACTCCCATTATGTTTTTCATGGAGTTCCCAGCAGACAGTTCAGTCATTTTTCTACCAAGGCTGTCAATAAACAAAACAAAACAAAACAAAACAGAACAAAAAGAAAAGCTTAAAACTGAACGAAAAAAAAAGTAATGTTACAAAATTTCAAGAAGTGAAGCTTTTATTTGAATGGTTTTACTTTAGGATTTTAACCACAGACTCCGGCAAAGGTTAGAACCATCTTGTACCGTACCACAGGAAATCACTGCCTATAGCGTTCATTTGAGTCTCAAAAGTTTGCAGTACTACATTGTCTGACACTGTACTAATAGTAATTGCCAGAAGTTACTGAAATACTGGCTCACCTCGAGACAAAACGTCAAGATACAAGCAATCCTCGCTGTACGCAATTTTTATTCATCTCTCAATCTCTTTGTCGTGTTGAAAAAGGCAAACCATACCTGCTGAGATATCAAGGGGGTCAGTAGTGCGTGTGATATCGCGCGCGGTACGTGTTCCACAGGTAGCAAACTGGCAGTTCATTTACCGGTAAACCTATCGAAGTTTCTCAGTTGTTACTGTTTTCAGTGGCTGCTAGCTGTGATGGTCGTGTGCGCCACACGTGTGGTCCATGTGCGACAAGCTTGCATGTTCGTTATTCACTATGGTGTTTTTCAAAAGTGCGACGAATTCGCGCGCGATACTCGCGTATTCGCGTGGGCCGCGCGTGACAAAGTGGCATTTCAGTTATGCCTGTCATGTTTTCGTTTTCAATAGCTCTCTGTCGTGCTGGCAGCCCTCGCGCGCTGAAGTCACGGATCAACCAAATGTTGTACGACATACCGCGATTTAATTATTCAGCCTCTTGTTAATAAATTAACAAAGAAAAACCACGGGGTGGAAGTTTAAAGGAAAACAAACATTGCAAAACAAATAAATGGCATCAGACTAAGAGAAATATCGTGCCGTGTTTCGATAAACTCGATGTCACGATACAAGTATAGGCGACATTCTGATTCTTTAACCTTTTAGTATTCGTTGTCTTCCTTTTGATCTGCCACGACAAATTTGCGACTTGAAACATAATCTGACCCAAGCTCCAAACAGGAGGAATGAAATGTGAGCGTATCTTAACGATAACCCAAAGTTAATATATAACCAGTAAAAGTTGTAGCTAACTTCAGAAAGAAAAGAACGGATGAAAAAGCTGAAAACATAAGATTATGGCAACGTTATTTCCATGTCTAACAAGTTGAGAGAGGAAAGAGCGAGAACCAATATAAAGTAGCCTTTTATTACTTAAGATACACTCTTTTTTCTTTATAAGAACCATTTTTATAAGAACGTTGAGGCTGAGATTTGCCCCCAAATTTAAGAAAATGTATGGGCTAAAATAAGAACATCCTCAGGCTCCGCCAAATTTTACGCGTTCTTATAAAAATAAAGAATGTACTTGTTTTTTGGAGGTAATGACCTCTTGAGCTCTCGGAAGCGGTGCACTCAGCCAAATTTTACTTTACCAATATTTTTATAAACACACACTTGTGAAAAAACAGTAATTGATTTAACTGTTTAGCACGTATTTTTTGTCGTAATTTTCTCTCGCGTTGTGTTTTTAATGTGTTTATGCACTAATTTTTTAGACATCCAAAGCAGGGGGCTTGTCTTTGTTTTTATTTTGAATTTGGGTCATTTTTCTTCGAAAAAGACGAGTCCAGCCTAAGCCACTTAGTTAAAGAGTCAGGGAAAGCAACCGCAAAGAATTTCCGGCGACCCAGGAACTTTTCAGGGAATCGTGATTGATAAATAATAATCGACTAATTAGCTTAGCTTTGGTACAACTAACCAATCGAGGCGAAGAATACGTCTTTAATTAAACCATAATACAGCATAAAGGTTTAATTGTGGTGTAATGAGAATTTGGTTTCCCTCAAAGCTATCACTGATTGCAGTCTTGGCTTAGCCGTGATTGGCTTTAGGAAAACAATACTGTACCTTTTAACCAAGACCCAATAAAAACAAAATGCCTTTGTTTCTCTAGAAGAATAGCCATGACACCTCTCTTTGATACTGCAAGTGACCTGCTAAAACAGTGCAGTCAAAACATTGTTTAGTCGGATGAAATATTCTTTCTTCTTGTTTGCCAACGGGCGCCAATTCACTAGCTGAGCTGGCTCAAAAGTTCGGAAGCATTTTAGGCTCTCATTTCCGGTCAATCTTTGCACTCATGATTCGCAGGTGCGTAATTAAACTTACAGCATTAACTAGGTAAATCTGTTGAGTTGTGAAGTCTTAAAGTTCCATTCAGCAGACTTCTGAATCTTCGGCGACGTTGATCGGATACAAAACGTACCATCTGCCCGCGCCTGTCAATCACAAAGTAGGACGGTGTCAAGTTGCTATCCTATGGCTAATTTTAGCGTAGATAACTTTACTATAAGGGTAAATTTGTGTATGCCTGATTGCCTCTCGCCCATAAAACATTGTGACAGATTTTTTTGTTTTCTTCGAAGGTTCCTGACGTTGACGAGGGCGATTTACATGACACAAGCCAGAGTGGAGCCTCGAACTTAAAAGATTTTGTTTGGTTGACTCACCAAGCGTTTGAAAACTGTTTGATTCACAGTAAATATGCGAAGGAAGGAAGTGTGATGTCGTGGAATCTGGAGCATTGGTCGTTCAATCAGCGAGAATGGAGCCGCAGAATTGTAACTGGTAAACATTTCAGCTTTCGATCGGATTTGTATGCGGTTATTTCGACTTCTACGGACTACCAGGAACGTCTAAAGGTGGAATTGAATTGCTACAAACTCTAGACAATTATGTCGGCGCGCATAACTCAATTTGACGCCGAAACAGGGAGATCGCTTGCACGAACCGCGACACAGCCGCGTTCGCGTAGCGAAGGACGGTACGAAGGTAGAGAAGGGCGAGGGAGTCACAGATCTCGCAGTGGAATTAATGATGCAGAACCGGCGGAAGTGAGCCTTTCGCATAAAAAAGCACACGGGAAGGCGAGTGAAAAGGCTCAATCATTAAAAATCTCCAAAGCTCGCATTCATGCAGCTTCTGCGATAAGCGGTGAGAGCTCGCGACAGTCGCTAGAATATGTCTCATCGGCGCAGGACCCGGCCTCGAGAAACACTCAAAACTTTTCTCCCAAAGCCACATCGAATCTTTACGCTAGCTTGCATATGGCAGACTCGGAAAGAACGAAGTTTATGGATAACATTCCAGGGATACCAGCAAGTGAGCAGTTGGCTCAGCGAGGTGACCGAGCCGGCCGGGCAGCATTTCCGCCCCCTTCAGGCTGCAACTATGGACAAAATGTTGCTTGTCCTATGAACCCTTCATCCGACGTAAAAGGTTTGTCCCGAGACTCGAATGACACCACCGATTTGGTTTTCCACAAATCCCCAGCGAACAGACACGCAAAAGGATTGCGGGTGAAGGGGCAAGCAGAAACAGAAATGCAATGGAATGTGACCCAAGAAAATAACTATCGTCTTCGCGACGAACAGAGAAACAGATCTGCCTCCAGCGAATTCCATTACACGCGATCGCGAGGAAGACGCAGTAAAGATGGCGTCAACGTTGTTTACAATGATGTCAAATTTTCGGGATCGAATCGACAAAACGTTTCGCGGCGATCAACTTCTACTTCGTCTTATTCCGAGTCACCCACGGACAGCCAGGGCTCGTCTACGGAATCGGAAAGTTTTAGCTCGTCTGATACGTCTCTTAAACGCAGACGGCGTATTAGACGAAAGCCGTCCAATAAGTCGATTGGCTCAAGTATGTATGGCGAGGACAACACCAGCGAATCGGAAAATCAGAGCGTTAGCGAGCTGTCCGCGTCGGATAGCGCGCACTCGCACAGAAAACGAAGGACGCAGTTTACACCTGAAGAATCCGATCTAGGGTCTCTTGTTAGCTTCAAGGAGTATCGAAGTGCTACTAACAGACTCAGGTCAAGCAGTTTGACTTCTGTGAGTTCTTTGGAAGGAGTAGGAATAACGGGCGACTCTACTGCGAGGCTTCAGTCACCGTTTTTGTCTCCCAAAGGCAGTAGCATATCCAAAGTAAAAAAGATCCAAATACGGTCGTTTACCTCTTTGGCTGACACTCAACTGAATAATAAAGAAAACCTACCTCAAAGGCGAAGGTCGTCAGAAGAGAGGGAACCCTTTAAAATCAGGGGGAGAGCTGAAACAGCTCCTAAAGAAATATCCAGATCCCCATTGACAAGACAAGGATCAGAATCTCCGTCACTATCAAAGAGTCCATTTGGTCTCAGATCAAAGGCCTTTGTACGGCAAAAAAGTAAAGATTCGCTTTTCAGTGACAGCGAATGCAATCATACTCCTGATCAAGGAGATGTGAGTAATAATAATAATACGACCTTTGACATTCCAGTTGACCAGGAACAGGTAAAGAGGTGCAACTCTGCGCCACCTGCTCCTCAGCCTATAGAGACCAGAGAATCCAGGTCACAACATAATTTGCCTGATACCAGTGCACTACTCTCTTCACGAAGTGCATTTGTCCCTGTAAAACCTAACAAAAGAACTAATGATCACGAACCTAGTCCACCCATTGTAGCACCTGTTACATATGTTTCCGACTCAGGGCCAGACAAAAATGCTCCCACACCAGCAGATGCCTTGTTACGACCTTTGCCAAGACGTGGTAATCGACCTTTGTCTATCGTCCAGGAAACGGATGAGTTTGTGGACATTAAACAAGAGGATGATAGTTATGGTAATGTTGAAAAAACCTTTAAAAAATCACACTTGACTAGGAGCTCCCCTGTTAGAAGTTCTCAGGAGTTGAGGGCTTCACCACCATCTTTGGACGATACAACCTCCATTTCGACACTTAGGAGATTATCCTACGTGAAAGCTCAGACAAACTCAGCAGAGCTTCCTGTTCATATGCCAGAAATAATGGAACAGACATTAGACATCAATTCCAATTTGGACTCCTCACCATCCTTTTCGCCTGTCGTGGAGGATCCTCCATCAAGGGGGTACATACGAGAAGCCAGTGATGACACAAAAAGGGTACTTAAAGAGTTTGATCCAATGTACCCTCATGAACTGCTGAGAACAGTGGCTTCGCCAGTAGCCAAGGGTGACTTGATAAGTTTTGATGATGAGAATGGAGAGGTGAAGGAACCAGTTAAAAAGAGAACAAAAAGAATTGTTCGTCCAAAAATACCAACAATTCTGAGTGGGGAAGACGAGATGAATGAGACAAGAAATGTGGAAGACAAAGGCAAGTAACTTATTTATTTATTTATTTTTTGTGCTTGAGCACTGAGAAGGGACAGTACTTTGTGTAACCTGTGTTTACCTGCGACTAGGGAAGACAAATTTCAAAATTGATTTTGTTTGGCACCATAATATACAACCAGATCTTGATTCTGAATGGTTTCCAATGCTCAGATTAATTAGTTATACATGTTAGATGATGTTGATTCAATTTTCTTTTGTTCTCACCTGTGAAAAACAGTTTTGAATTAATTTGAGCAGTTATTTCAACAATGTACAGCAAAATTGTATTCAACATTGTTGGATAATGTTGAACCATTAATTTGATAAAGACCTTAGACTACATTACCGCTGCTCACAAGCATGGACAAGGCTGGAACTGCACCTTGACTTTGCCAAATATTTCTGACTTGTATTTTACTGCATATAACATTTGCTACTGTATAAAAATAGCTCTTCACTAAATACTGAGTCTAAAAACAAATAAAAACCATACCGTTTTCATTTCAAAGTTTTGTTCCTAGAGCTAAAATTAAAATAACAGCAAAAATGGCAGCAAAATGAGAAAAGAAGGGATGATTAAAATGAATGCAGATGTAACATAAATTTTATGTAAATGGTTCTACTTTTTAGGTAAATAAGGTAGATGTTATTTTAGCAAAAGAGGATGTTGTTTTTGTGTAAAATATGGAGAATGCAAACAAAACAGTTCTGTCTAAATAGCTTACTAAGAGCTTCAAACATTTGCCCAATTCCTATTTACTTTTTGTACAATTTTGTAACAACAAATTACATTTTATCCCATAAATGGCCTTTTGTGTTATCAACATCCTCTATTTCTCTTCAAAACATTATTGCATATTTTAATTTACTTGTTTTACATGCCTTAGGCATAAATCTATTTATGCAGAGTGTAGGATTTTTTTTAATGGCTGACCTTTCTTTAATTGCATTTTTGTAGACAAGATACATTCTTAATGCTGTTGTAATTGACAAATGTACAGGAACCAAGTTATTAAGCCAAGGCCAGTTTAGATTTACCCACTGCATACCAAGATAAGCTAAAGTTAACACCTTATAAATTGATTTACATTAAACATTAACTGTTGCTGTCTGGCTGGTTTCTGTAAATTGCATTTAAATGATGTATCCAGAGAAACTTGCGTTTTAAGTTAGCATCTTTTTTTTAGATAAATCTAAGCTGTTCCATCTCTCTGATTTAGTATTTTTTGCTTGTTTCAGAGCTAAACTGTTAGTACTTTTCCATTAGGTTTTTATTCTGTTTTAGATGCCTTGTGTTTATAGACTTAAACTGCCTCTCCAAAGAAGCAGACCTAGTGTTACATGTATGCTCTGTGGAATAAGCTAGACATTTTGCCAGAAAAAGCATATAGGCATCCTGTGAACACCCACTCTTTGATGAAAAGGAAAGAAAAACAAGCAGGATTGCAAGGGATTGCAAGGGAGCTAACCTCATGTATGACTCTCAAATGAGATGCAATATGTTCTCCTGCAGTATTTTTTTTTCTAAATTTTAGTTTCAAAAATTGTACTAACACTCTGGAGAGATAAACTTTCTCATGGTTTACCAGAAGGGGATGTCTACTTTTAGAATAAAGTTACAGAAAAAGAATCAGTCTTTTAGAATTTTTGGAATCCTTATCTCCATGCCTACATTTCGACATCTATTCAGTGTGTATTAACTTATTATTTTCATCAATACTTATAACAGACATTTCAGGGATGTTTGATGGCTCAAACAGGGACACCATTATTGCTCATGACAGCGATGAGGACAGCACGCCTAGGGCAGCTTCAGATGCCGAGGAGAATCAAGGACCTGATGAGTTGCAGTATGAAGGGCATGAGCAACAAGATGATTCGTTGTATGACACCAAAAACAATGAGGAAAACAATCAAAAAATTCACTCAAGGAGAAGATTACAAAAGAGGGCTTCTCTTCCAGTTATTAGAACAGAACTTTACCAAGAAGAAGCTAAGAAACTTGAAGATGCACCTAAACAAGAGGCAATTCCCAAATCGCCATTGAGGAAGGCAGAAACTATTAATGATCTTAGTTTAGACCAGGTTCAACGCCACCTTAAGGCTATCCCATATAGTGGTGTTGACATTGAACATGGCAAGGAGTTTTCATTTCCAGATGATAAGAGTTTGGAAAGCTGCAGCCCTCCGCCTGGGTCTGCTCCTTCACCGAGTCCTAGTCAAATTAGTTTTGATGCATTGTCAGTGACGACAAGTGGTTTCAGTGAAACCCATTCCGAACAAGTCAGTACTGGTGATCTGAATGTTGGTTATGACCTTTTAGACATGGATGCCACAGCTAACGGTAAATCTGTGGGTGATGCGTGGAGGTCGCAGAGTGACCCAAGTCATGGCATTCAGTTGGAAAATGCCGTTGCAGAGCTCCAGGCTCACCGCAACAGCAATAGTGAACCTAACCTTACTGGTGAAAAATTGAAAGAAGAATCCGAACAACTGGCTAAGAGAGTAAACGGTGGGAACCAAGGAGAGTCTTCTCTAAAAACCAATGAGGATGATGATGTTGATGACGATGATGATGACAAGGAAAATTCGCTAGCCGATTTGAGCCCAGATGATGGTTGTTACGAGCTGGACAAACCTGAGCGCCGTAAGCCAGTGCAAAGAGCCAAATCTGCCCCGACACCAACCACACTAACATCACCAAGGAGTCAAAGGATAGCCAATTCCTTTGCTGTTGAAAAGGCTCAAGTTAAGCTCAACAAACTTGCGGCAATGGAGACGATTATTGAAATGCCAAATGCGGAACCGTCGGCTCAGATACCAGAAAAACCAAAAATTGAGAAAAAGCGGAGCACAACACTGGAAGGGAGTTGTACCTCGCCACCGGCAGGTGGAGTGGTGAAGGAGGATAAGAGAAAGCTATCAGTGTCTAAAGAACCCGGAAAAACACAGAAATCAAAACATGTAAGTACTTTTATTTATTTGTTACTTAAGGTATTTTTATGCACCAATTCTGAATATTAAAAAACTTGTTTCACTCTAAAAGATCCAACTGACCAGTTCCATGATGACATCATTTTACTGCAACTGCCAAAATTCATTAGATTCTGCGTTTTTCATTTTTTGTTAAATTTTGTAAACCTTATGGAATCCATACGAAGAAAACAAATCCAGAAGGACAGTAGTTGTAATCAAATGACACCATTGTGGAAATGGCCTATTTTTGACATTAACACTGGCCAAAAAAAGGTAAAGGGGCAAATATCCAATCCAAATTTTCCCACATTGTGCACTGGAAGAGGCAAACGCGTATGATACTGTGGTGTTCTGATTTTCAGTAACTGGAATGTTTCCTTAGAAAAAAAGAGCATGTCCGGTTTTTTTTTGTTCACTCAGGGGGTGTCTGTGTGTGTTGTTGTTAGTTTATCTGTTTCCATGACAACTGTGGTTAGCTTACAACTGTGCAGATAATTCAAGATCAGAAAACAATGAAAAAAAAAATGTATCAGAGATTTTTTACCTTTCAACCTTCCTGGCTAACTTGAATTAACCACAATCACTGCTGCAATAAAGATTTCCTGTTTAACACTTTCTCACCTAAAAGCATTCAGTTTAACCCATGCTCACCTCAAAGCACCTAGTTTGAATCTGCCAAAAAATCTGAACTGTAAAATTGCAAAAACATTAATAAAATAAAAACAGCATTAAAGGTAAGTTTTCCTCAATATGTTTCATTTGAAAAGTCACACTAAAGAATTTCATTCACAGACTCAAAAGTCAGCACTACATTACATGTGTTTTTCTTAAAGTGCAGGGGATAACATGGTTTTTTTCCCAACATTTGCTCTATCTAAATGCACAGTTTGCATCATTTTTGTGTAACATTTAATAGGATTCACTTATTAAAAGCTGATTAGAGTTAAAAACCCAAGAAAGCAGCTAACTTAAAAATATACCCTGATGTGGATTAGAGTAATTTTGTCATCTGCGGAGATAAGATTAGATTGGCGTATTGAAATAATTAATTGATGACAGTTTAAGCTTAAATAGTTCAATTGATTTATTATTTAAAATGGCTGCTTTAAAATGTGTTTTCTTAATCCAAACTGCAATTTTCCATGAGAAAATGTCTCTAATGGGGATTAAAAGCTGCAATAAGTAGTTGAGAATGTTTACACCCATGATGCTTGCTATTTCATGACTTTAGCTTACTTGATGAAATTTAAATTTGTCTTTTTTTGTACAGCTCTTTTCAATACAATCTAGGGGGTAAAAATCAACAAAAGTCTTTCATGCATGTAATAAACAGTTAACAAAATCGTAAAGGGAAATAAAGCTCCGAACGCATAGATTGTCTAAAATTAGCTTACCAATTTCCCTGCAAACTCCAATCAACCAGTTAATAAGCTAAATTACAATATCACTGGCTGTGAGAAGTGGGCTAAGTTAAATGGATTTTAAATGATGGGTGGGTTTGGCCTATTTGGGTGTATTAGATGGCTAAGCCTGATAAGTTGGTTTGTTTGCCATCTGGCCTGTTTGTTTTCTCTTGCAACCAAGTCACAATAATATTACATGTTTTTTGATTGATGATGTTGACATTGATTTCATAACATTTCCTATCTGTGGTTAGTTTCTTTGTTGTCAGCAAACAATGTGGATTAAAAAAATGCTGTTTCCATAAAAAATTCTGTCTGTTACTGTGCTTCATAGTCAAGTAGTTTGTTTGTTATGTACACCACAATCGAAATAATACTGTTTAAAACTACGGTTGATCTACATCGGTTTACTTTCAAAGGGATTTTGTTGTTATTTGGCTTAAGACCTTTAATTACTTGTATGCAAATATTTACTGCAATTCTAAGATATATTTAAAAGATTTAAATTATTGTCCAGTGCAGCGATGCAGAAACCTTTGCTTTGATCTTTTTCAAATTTTTCATCAACCAAACCTTTTTTTCAGTATGTCTACGACACTTTGCTTGAATGTTTCAAAAGTCCACAAGAAACCTTTGCTTGGAAACAGAACATTATGTGTTAAGGGTAGATTCAGGTCATGTGTATTGGATCAATGAAGTACATACCAAAATCTTGAGCAACTATGCATAAGTTAGGATTTTGTCAGGCCACATTCAAGGTCAAGGTTGTTCATGCTTGACAACAGTTTCAAAACAAAAAAATGTTTTGTTGGGAAACCACAGGAACATTTCTTATTTTATGTTGTAAATGTTAATCCTTTAAGCCCTGATATAAAAATGCGTATTCTCTTTACTGTTCTCCATACATTTCTTTTGGAACTAGTAAGGAGAATTTGTATAAATATCAAGACATCTTGTCCTTGGTGATCACTTCCTTTATTCTCATCACTTGTATGTTTGAACAAGTAGTGATAATGTAAAGAGAAATTCCATTTTTGTCACTGTTGGGCTTAAAGGTTTAATTAACCATCATTGAGGTAATGAAATGTCTCTTTTGGTTATCATGTACAACTTACGTACTTTAACAAAATGCCTGGGGTGTTTATTTACTCAGTTTCTTTGTGTGGGGGGGGGGGGGGAGTTTATTCCATACAAAGAAAAGGACAAAAGTTACCCATGAGGAGAGAGATTGTTACATTCACAAGACCTTTTTGCCTTCCCTGTAAACTTTGATCACAAGGCTTTTATTTCCATTTAGACTGCTCAAGGAAGACTGCCAATTCAGTGAGGTATTAAAGAAATGAGGCATCTTTCATACCAAAAAAAAAAAAAATGCCCTTGAGCTGGCAAGACATTTACTCAAATTTTGTTATTCAACCAAATGACTCCTCAAAAAAAATCTCAAATGCCTCCTCTTGTGTAGTATAAACATCTACGATAGACGGTGTAATTTATTGTTAGAACAAGTCAGCAATGAAACAAGTGTTTTTATGCAGCAGTGCAACCAAAAGTAAACATATGCGATAAGAACTGCTTTAAGTCATGAATGTACATGGACATACAAGCGATACAAGGAAAGCTTCTTGATATTTTTACGAACATAAACTTGATATTCACTTGGTTTGTTGATAGCTCATGATGAGTCAGTTATGGAGATACTTAGTTGATTCTAACTTCTGATCCTGTGGATGAAATCCCATGGTGTGACCATTCAAATGAAACCTCTTCTGCAGTACTTTCACGTGATACTATTTACTTATAAGTATTTTACAAAATGAAATTTGGAATTCGTCTTAAATTTTGATTTAAGGCACTCTTCGGAGTGAAAGGGTTAAATAATTACATTATCATTGCTCCACTTTGGGTTCCCCTTCTGCCATAACAAATGAAGCCAAAGAACATTTCTCCACTTAGTGAGCAACTTTTATCAGGTACCAGAGCTGAGCTAAAAGCCTCTTTTGTAATGCCAATTTCAAATACATTTTTGCTTGAAAATTGTGAATTTGTGTGCAGTTTTTCATTTTCCCCTCTCATCATATGACAGAGTTTAAAAAAATCCAGGCAGTGATAAATTCTGCCAGATTTTGTGGCAAAAGGCCTATTCTGCTCCTGATTATCCCTATCAGCCCTATTTTGCTTGTCATCCTGCCAGCAGAATGCAAACGCAAGCCTATATTACAAAGCTCATTGCAATATTTATTTAAAATTTGCACTTTTATTCGTTAGGGCCTATTTAGATGGTACGATTTTTGCCTACAACATTTGCAGGCGACTTGCTCATGTCACGTCTGCAACACCAATCGTGTCATCTAAATCAGACGTACAACGTCTTTATGACAGTTGCACGTGACACGAAAAAAGTTGTAGGATTTTGAAACTTGTTTTAAAACCTAGTGACAGTGGTAGTGACAATCAAAATGTAAGAATGATGAGTTGTTTATGATCTTTGCTTGATGCGAGCAGTGCACTACAAAAGTCACATAGGACAGTTGTAAGCAAAAGTCGTACCGTCTAAATCGACCCTTACACTGGTAGCATCTGGCATGTGTGGCTTTACATGCTGACATGTGATGTGCTGACATATCATTTGAACATAATTTTATGGCACTGCAATACATAAATGCTATTTGACAGTATTATAACCCTTGCTGTTTGCCATTCTCATTAGGATCTCAGGGCCCATGTACTGAAAAATTTGCTGGACACAGAGGTGTCGTATGTGCAGAATCTTCAGTTTCTTGTATCGGTAAGTTCTAGTTGACTAGTCATTTTAACTGATAGAAGAACAAATGATCTTCCTTACTAGTTCCCCAAATAAGGGGACAAGTATTCAATGCAGAGGCCATTGCTGAACAGACAGTACTGCTCAGTAGCTTTCATTGACACTTTAGGCCCCACATCAACATGCATATTCTCCTCACTAGCCTGTATATCTTTTTTATGATACATGTTTGGAGAATTTGATTAAAGGTCAAGACAATAATTTCGTCTTTGGGGATCATTTCCTTCACTCTCTTGATCTGTACGTTTAACCATGCAGTGACATAAGGAGAAGGAGAAGGAGGAGAAGTAAGGTACTTGTCACAGCTGGCGCTTAAAGGGTTAACTCCGGCCAGGAGTCAAATGGTTTCCTTTGGCATCATGAAGACACCAAAACGTTGATTTTTATTGTTTGTTTTTGCTTGTCTAACTTAGTTTTTATTTTATTAACTTTGCTGTGGTAAATGAACAGAACAATACTCTCGGTACGTTACAATCTAAGACAGATGAAAGAAAAATACATATTCAGATATCATGGTGCACAAGAAATGACAATAAAAACTGGAAACTGATATGGTACATGTGGGGTATTTGGCAGCGCCAGCCAATTTCACTGGGCCCTAAAGTTATAAGAAGAACTACAGCAACAATTATTACAGGACCGAAAACAACACCAAATGAGATGGATAGGGCTATGTGAGCAGTTACAGGGATTTCGGGTCATCATTATCATAACCTTGTCACATTTTCAACATATGAACATATTATGGACCATCACTCAACACAAACATGTGTATCATGCAGTGATGCACGAATACTGGACTCATGCTGGAATTTATTTAAAGTTTAAAAAAGGTCCATTCAGAGATTGAGTTACATGTGCATGTAATGAGAGCCAAAATTAGCAACTGTAAGCTTAGACATCTTTATTGAAAGAATGCAAGGCAGAAGTGAGCTTAAGGTTCCAGGCAGTTTAATGAATTGTAATAATAAAAAAATTGCAAACATTATGCAAAGTTTGATTCAGTTTATCTTCAACCACTATTACTTTCCTTAAGAACATCAAAAGTGCAATTCAGTTCATGACCACTACGTAAAAAGTTAGAAAACTAACGGCACACCAAAGAGACCTTTGTAAAACAGCTTGAACAGACTCAAAAGCCAAGGATTGATGACCTCATGAACGAAAGGGTTAATGAGTTTTGAAATTGCTAACTACTCCCATATTGGATTTGATTCTTAAGTAAGGAATCAATTAGGTACATAAATAGGTTGTTTATGGGATTTTGTTGAATGAGTATTCTTTTTGAGTGATACTTGCAATTAAAAGGTTTTCACTAAGTGGCAAAAGGCCAGGATAGTTTAATAGCAGAAATTTAAACTCAAAAGGATGTAGATATGATAAGATTGCAAGATGTCAAAAGTTTTGTGTTCTAGTAGGTAAACTCTATTCTATTTCAAAGATATCCCTTTCCCTTCTGCAGTGTGGCTCTGTATACACTTACAATTTTACTATTAAACATGTGGATAAAATCCCAAGCAAAAGAAAGTACATGTACCTTTCCTGTGGTATTGTTTACTATGTGGTAAAAGGTCACACTTAGATCTCTTAAGTCAGTGAATGAATTCCTACAGAATGACCACTTAAAAGAACGCTGTTGAAGAAGTTCTTTACTGCCGCGTTGTTTGTTATGACGTGAAGGGAAGTTTTGACTTTAAAGTTTGCAACTCCAAAATCCCAGACTATGACCATTCGCTTGCAGGCTACTGGGGGGCAGTACATTCTGCTGGTGTTGTTTATTTTACAAGGCTTTCTTATGGGGTAAAGGACTTTCTTAGGGCCGATTTAGACCATACGATTTTTCCTTACGACTGCAGTATGCAACTTGCTCATGTCATGTCTACAACACAAATTGTGTCGTCTAAATCAGAGGTACAACATCTTCACGACAGTTGCACACAACATAAAAAATGTGGTAGGATTTTGAAACGTGTTTTAAAACCCTACAACAGTTGTAGCCACAATCAAAATGTTAGAATTACAAATTGTATACGATATTTGCTTGACATGAGCAGCGCACTCCACAGAAGTCATATAGGACAGTCATGACCAAAAATTGTACCGTCTAAATCAGCCCTTAGTATAGCCATGTACAACTGGTCTTATCTTTGGAGACATCAGGCATTTTCGTAAGAAGGTCATGATGGGCTTTAAGTGTCTAAGCCTATTTTTAGATAACAGATTTCTAATTGGTCTAATCCCAACACTAAGGATATGAGTTCAAAAGTTGGATTCTTAGTTTTGGCTTGCTCTGTTTTGAACTACAAAATTAAAACCAAAAAATGTTCTTTGGGTTGATGAAAAAAGTACTACTAATTAATTTTAAGGTAAAGAAGTTTACATGTGTGTATGTGCACCAAAATCTTACAAAAAAGCTGTTGCCTCATTGATTTCAGTAGGACTTAAATACCGCAAATTCCTTACATTGTAAGACACTTCAGGATGTGGAGGCAAAACAGTATTGTATTGCAAATGGGGTGCCAATTGAATAGACCAATAATATGCAGGGCAATTAGTTGAAGCTCTCTTTACATAAGAGGTCATTCTATACCTACAAAGAATGCAGAACTCTACTTATGTAGCAAAGTATCACCTACACAGATCAGTCAACAGTAAACATTCTGCTGGTTCACATTTATTTCCAAAAATGCATGGGTTTGTGAAGTTTACTTATTCTTTGGTTTGGATGTGCCTGTAAAATCAACATGACTTGCTTTTTCTCTTTTGGTATTATTTTAATTTGTGTCCATTTACAGAAGGAAAGAGACTTTTGTCTGCTTTTTTTTGCATGTTTTAATTTCCTGTTTATATTAGTGGTCCACCTCCAATTTACTTTGTATTGTTTTCATGTTATTATTTGGGAGAAATCTTGAAAGCTGGGAAATGGTTAAGTCAATAATTGTTTTGAATAAAAATTTCAATTCAGCCACTGATTAGCCACTGACACAGTCTCTCAGTCTTCAAAATTTTTTCATGATGGTGAAGAAATTTGAGTGTCATAGAAAATTATTGCTCATCACTTACATGTAAGGGTTTCATGCAAAGAAAAAAAAATAGCCAGATTGAAGCATAGTTGAAGACTCTGATAGGCTTCAGGTGCTTCATTTGCTGTTTGATACATGCTGTCATTGAGAGCCAATGCAAAATGCACATTGTTAGCTGCATGCTTTGAATACTTGTGACAAAAAAATGTTGATCAAGGAAATTTTCCTGTTGAAATAATAAAATCAAATGGAATTCTATTTGCTCATGTCATACTTCTTTTCCACGGCATTTTTTCGCTAATTGATTCGCAAATCCAGTGAGCCAAAAAAGTGTTAAATTTTGTAAGAAATTTTACAAGAAAGCTGAGTTACATCACAATGAAAAAAATGTCTTCACCAAGTATTCAGTTAAATTTTGGCTCCTTTACGTAGCTTATAAATCAATTATCTTTATGCTCACAACTGTACACGTAGTGTTAAGGGAAAGATATATTGTTCACCTTGAAACAGTTCGTGGTCATGATAATAAGAAATCTGTTCAACAAATGTATTATTTTTAATACGGGAAATTTTCTAGACATCATCAACTTCTCATGTTTTTTGCAAAATGTGATTTTGCAGAAAGTTGCTTATTTCATGGTCTTTGTTAGGAGGATGTTTCAGCAAATTCTCCATATTCAAAACAATTTATTGTGGCCAAAACATGCCCCTCCAAAATTGCAAAATTAAGATAAAGCAACTCTGGGTTATCAGGTGTACATGTATTGCAAGGGAGACATCTCAAGTTTTCACCCATACATTTTGCTACTTGCAAGATTTGAGTTAACTGTCCACATTTTTGGAAGCCAAGCAATTTATCTTGTTCAGATGTTAGTAAAATTTTAAACTGGCAGTTTGAGTTTTATACATGTACTAATTACCTCCGTGTAATAATTTCAGAATTATTACAAGGCACTGAAGAAGCAAGAAAATGCTGGGATTGTGGAGGCTGCACAAGTGGACGAAATGTTTTATCAAATTCCTGAAATCCTGCTTTGTCATGAGTTTTTCCTCCAGCAGCTGCAGGCCAGAGTCAGTGAATGGCACGACAAGCAAAAGATTGGTGACATCTTCGTTTCTTCAGTAAGAACTGATTATACATTAATTTAATGTTGTTGATGATCACGATGATGGTGATTGTGTTGATGATATTAGTGGTGTTTTTTTTTGCCCCTATAAATCTTAATTCCCCGATTGATGGGGAAGGGATAGACCCCTTCCCTTGGAAAACTAGTGAATGACAAGTTTCAGCCCCAAGGATAACTGTTTATTTGCCAGTCATGTTGAATTCTCTACCCTAGGTGAAGTCAAGTAATGTCAAAGTCCCTACCTAGTTGACATAAGCCCCCCCCCTCTACGCTGGGCTTAACATTGATAGGTGCATTTAGTAGTATTGTCAATTATAGCATCAGCAGTCTGAAAATGTCACCCATCTCCTTGTTCTAATGCTTAGCAGAAATAGTAGAAGACATCCTGGGACAGGGGATTTCAACTTGCCAGTACCCTCCACTACCTTTGCCTTGGTAGTTTTGCCTCTGCACTTTTGTTGTTATTTTGTTATTATTATTATTTTTTTCTATCTCCTTGCTTCCTGCCATCTCAAGAATGAAGAAAATTTATCCCTGTTTCTGCTTCCTTCAGTTCTTAGGTCCCCCTTTTTTCCAGGGCCCTGACTCCCCACAAAATATTCATGATTCAAAGACGTATTTTTATGAGAGACGTATCATTCAGCATGTCACTTGCCTGGGGGTTGAACCCATAACCCTTGACAATCTGGTCGGATGCTCTAACCGCTAAGCTCCTGGTAGACTCACGGAAAGCTACAATTTTATTGTGGAAAAAAAACTGTCATTGAAGTTTACTGAATCAAGATTTTACTTGAAACTTGTTTAAACAACCTGTAAATATTAATTTCATTGTTTTTGTTTGTTTATTAGTTTACCAAGTGTTTCCTAGTGGATGCTTACAGTGCCTTTATTAACCACTTTCTGCAAGCCAGAGCTGCTGTGAGAGTAGCCACGATGTCCAGACCAGCTTTTGTCCGATATATGGAGGTATTCTTAAAATAAGCAGTCTTGTTTCAGTGGCCTACAACGTTAACCTCTTAAATTTTATGCTCAAGTTTTGTTCAACTGCACTATAACTTTTTATAATTTGGAATTCAATACAGTTTTTAGTCAGTGAGTGGTCTCAGGAAACAATTTATACGCAGTTTAGGCCAATGGTTCATTTTATGGTTAGTGATTGCTGCATTTCAATCCATTTTGTCTTTCTGTTTTAGGGGTACAGTGGTTGTCATTGTAATTAAGATAGACTGCTAAGTAACATGCAATCATCAATTGGGTTTTTAACTTCAGAGTAATTAAAATGTTTGGTATAAAATATACTGGAGAAGAATCTTACAAGTGTTTGTCTATTTCAGCAATGTTCCCGGGATCACAAAGAAAAATTGACTCTTCAAGACTTAATGATCATGCCAGTACAAAGAATTCCACGATATGAGTTAATTCTTAAGGTTAGTACAGTGTACCTCTATTTGAAATGCTTCTACATGTATGGCAATGCTTGCATTTCATCATGTTGAAAAATGACATTCTTCTAATGTGCAAGAGACTACGTCAGCTTTGAAAATCCAGTATTCATAAAAAGTAAACACAAAAAGTGGTCCAGTTTTGTACATAATAAATTAGCATACTAGTGTGGTACTGAAATTATTAAGTATAAGTATCTTTAGGTAGGTATGACTAAGCAGAAATAGATTGCAACTTGAAAAATTTGGCCAATCATTTTCTTCTGTTCTGTCTGCTAAACTGAAAAAAATGGCCATAGTTTGTTCTACCTTCAGGAGTTTACTTTCCGTCAAGTCCCCTTGCTATTACATGTTTATGTGTTAGCATCGTAAGCATTGGTAATTTAAATCTTAACACAGATGTAACCAAAAATAAACAGCAAAATCGCGGTAACATAACCCTTTAACCCTTTGAGCCCCGATATAAAAATGCATATTCTCCTTACTGTTCTCCATATATTTCTTATGGAACTGGTAAGGAGAATTTGTCTAAACATCAAGACATCTTATCCTTGGTGATCACTTTCTTTATTCTCATCACTTGAATGTTTGAACAAGTATTGATGGTGTAAAGAGAAATTTCATTTCCGTCACTGTTAGGGCTTAAAGGGTCAAACTAGGTAACTCTTGAGAGTCAATGGGTTCCACAGTAAAGTTTGGTGGTTACACTTAACATGTTAAGAAAGTAGGCTAACAGAACATCTATTTTCGTTTCTCATTATTTTCAGGACATGATAAAACACACCCCTCATGACCACCCCGATCATGGTAGTCTTCAGCTTGCTCTAGGAGAGATCAAGACTCTAGCAGACAGAATGAACAGAGGAGAGAAAGAAGTTGATCAAGCTGAGAGGGAGGCTGAGAGGCTCCGCGATCTTGAGTCAACGATTGAGGGCATGACCGAGGTTCATTCACTAAGTTTTGCATAAAAATTACAATAATAATGGATTTCTTGTGTTCCTGGGGGGGGGGGGGGGTACTCCCTTACATAAGCTATATAGGTATGTGCGGCGCCAAAGGGTATGGTTTCTGAGTCTTTTTGGTCTGAAATAGGGCCTAGATTTTGGCCATTTTGGTCTGAAATAGGGTGAGGTTTGTGCACTCTGTTATGGGATCTGGTATGGTTCTTACAAGAAGCTATCTTTTTATTAAGTTTCTTCTCCAAAAAACTGAGGTTTGATTAATGTTGGGAATTTGAAGCCCTTCTCAAACGTTTACGGAAAAAAAATTGGGTTAGGGTCTGGTCTGAAAAAGGGTATCAAATTTTGGGTCAGGTTTGAAATAGGGTAGGGAAAATCACATATTTTGGTCTGAAATAGGGTAAGGGTTTCCAGAAGTGCGCCGTACACCCCCATTCAGATCTTCAAGAAGTACCCCTCCCCCCCTGCTTGGGTTATGATGCTACACATACCCTCACCCTTGGCAGTAATTTTGTAAATTTTATACCTGACCCAGACAATCAAAAGGCAAATTAATTAAGCTGATATAAATAATAAATATTTATTGGAGATTTGCCACAGCTTGCAATTTCACTCGGCTACAACTTGCATGCACAAGCATTTAGTTGTAAAAGTTTTGTCTACTTTGATTGAGCACATGTTAATTTACGTGCATACAAACTATGCAGTTTTTTATTGTATGGCCACCCAGGTTTTTAAATTGTTTTCTTTAAAATTGGTTTTGTGCACAAGGCTATATGAGTGTGATCTTTTTTTTTTGTGCTGGCAAGCTGGTGCGTGGACACTGTACTAAGCAAGTTTGTGGGCCACCCAGCTAGTCTGTATGCATGCTGCCATTTCCAAAATTGTGTTGAGTTGTGTCTCTGTTTGGTTACAGCCTGAGGATAACTTTCCATCCCATTTTGTGATAGGATAGGTTTAAATGTACCTGTTTTAAAAATGTGTTTTTCCTGTTGGCAGCTCGTGACTCCTACACGGCGACTGATACGGCAAGACTTGGTGGCTGAGGTGGTAAGTACCTGTAAAAATTGTAAGCCAAAATTTCAAAAGTAGAGTTAACACAAAAAGGAGAAAATGGAATTGAGTTAACAAGTCACTATGTCTCTAGAAAACATTACTCATGGGATTCAGATCAGGGCAAGCATTTGTGGGGATCTGAGCAATTTTTCATAAGTTCTTGACTTAGCATGGGGTGCAGTGGTGTAATGTTTTGCATGCTGAACTTTAATTTAAGTCAGAAGACTGGTGGTGTGAGGCATGGTTTTGGTATCATGTTGTATTGTTTTCTTTCACAAGAAACTTTACTCCATATTGTCTCTCTTGACCCACGTGTATGTAGCAATCAATCATTAAAGAGTCCTGATAAAATACTGGGGGGAGGGGTTGCATCTTGTCCAGGGGAGAGTAATAATGCTCATAGTCACTTCATTCGAAAGTCCCGAAAACGTTTCGGCCCCAAAAAGCCATTTGCAAAAATATGAACATCTCATTCTACAAAGCTGCTATTTTAACATATCTGTAAGATAAGAAGTATTTGACTTCTAGCAAAGTTTCATGCTCAGAAACTTCTCTGATTACAAGTTAAAAGTGTGAGTTATCATGCCCGAAATCGGCCTGAAAAGTTTCGAGGCTTTCGAGAAATGCACAGCAGATCCAGCACCCTTGAAGAGC
Organism: Siderastrea radians; assembly: GCA_964017195.1. Taxonomy (NCBI): domain Eukaryota; kingdom Metazoa; phylum Cnidaria; class Anthozoa; order Scleractinia; family Rhizangiidae; genus Siderastrea; species Siderastrea radians. Next base: position 9,555,969 of record OZ024894.1, on the reverse strand, counting down.
CAATTGGCTCTTTCAATCTGATGAATTCCACACAAGGCATTCCCTTTTTTACTTGGCTAAGAAGCTACCGTCGAGAGCTCAGAGAGACTTTCAGAGCTGTCTTACTGAATTGTCAGGTTTTGTGTAAGTAGCTTTCTGCTCACTTTAATTCATGTTGTTGTATTTATCCTAACAGAAAGGAACAATTACCAAGAAAGATCGCTGCCTTTTCCTGTTCAATGACATGCTGGCTTGTGCAACTGTCAAGCGGAAGGCTAATGCACTCAGGAGAGGCTCACTTAGCATGTATGTTGACGTGGCATTGATAATTATTACAATGGTTGTTATGGTGTATAAAGGCATACTTCACATTGTACTAAATACATTTTTCTCATTGGCTGTGAGCCCACAGCTAATAAGAAAATCAGTTTGGCCACTAACATATGCTTGTATGGCAGCAACATAAATTGACATTGATTTCTTTTTTTCTTTGTTAGATTTTCTGGTTCAGGCACAGAATTCAACAAATACAAACTCCTTTGGAGACTTCACCTTGATTATGTTGAAGTTTACAAATGTGAGTAATTAAATTTTTAATCATGGTATCTAATTATTTATCAACAATGTACAAGAGATGTATATCTTTATTAACTTTTTGCTTATTTTTAACTATTTACATGTGTAGCATCTCCTGAAGCACAGAGACGGAACAGTCTGGAAAAGCAGTTGGAGAAACTTGACAATGACATGTCGTCACTTAGCAAAATCAGTGCCTTAGCAGACACTCTAACAGTAACACACATGGTAAAAATTCTCTTTTTTAACTGCTGTTTAATTGACAGATTTAATATTAATTTGGTTTTATTTCAGTAAAAGAACTCATAAATAGAGCATTGTTTTTCAATTAATGTTTTAGGCTACCTTCATTTTATAACTCGGTATGAAACCTACTTCAGTTGGAATTAAATGACTACATATTGTATAATGGCGTTGTTTTTGTTTTTCCCTTAGAATTTAGATGGAGTTATCCGGGAGCTGATGAATGATGTGAACAGGCAGATTGCTGAGAAGCAAATTCCACTGCAGCCTCCTACTTCCACAAAACTAGAACTTCATGCACAGACTGAGTAAGTCATGCTGTTTAAAGTGCTGTGCATTGTACAGTTGCTACTTGCAGAAAATGTTTTACTAGCTTTTGACAACTTCTTGACAACATTGTTGCGAGCTCAAACATGAAACTTGACAATTCCACATCTCGCAGCTTTTTCCCAGTTTAATTCCCCAGTTGACATGGAGGTCATGTGAGAAAGTTGTCTAGAACTCATAAAAACCTTTGTTGCCAGTAGCAAAGGTATGGTGCACAGCATTGTAATGAAAACAAATTACTGTTGAATTAATGAATGAAATAAACTTGACAGTTGGTTATTTATGAATTGAAGTTACTTGTAAAATACCTGTGAGATAAGCGTGCCTTGGAGAAGCTTGTGCTGCATGGAAAGGAGTGGGTGGAATCTTGTTCCCGACAAATACCATAACACAATGAACTTTTGCAAGATGAATAACTATACAGTCCACAGTTGGAATATTATGCTTTTAAGTGATTTTGTATGTTGTGACCTCTCTGAGAATCTGAGTGTGACAATCACAAATAAAATCAAACTGGTTGGAAAATTTTCAAACTAATTTCAAATTAATAACACAGAAGCATCTCATTGGGTGGCTTGATTTTTCACCAAAACCAAACATAATTATATATAGCATTAGGCCATCTCAGTAGAATCCCTGGGTTCCTAATCCTTTGCCCTATTAAAATTCAGTCAGTAGAAACACTGAGAGAAATTTGGGTTCATCATGGAACCAAGAATAGAATTCTTTTTTATGGGGGGAGGGGTGGGGAAGAGGAGTTTGGGAGAGAGCTCGAAGTGAGAGGCACATAGGGCCAGAAAAGCACAATACATTCACATTGCTGTTGTTGTTTCTGTTATGTAGGGAAGGGGAGGAGCTTTTTCAGTTTTTGTTCTTGGAGACAGAAATAAAGAATTCCTGGGAAGCATATTTTGAAGATGCAAAACAAAAGCTTGGTGAGTCTCTAATATATTTTTTACATTTTTCGTTTTACTCAAAGACTTACATGTACTGGTAATGTTTTTTTCTTTAATCTTCAGCATATGCCAAAGACACATTTCCACCTGAGTTTCAATACTGTATTCCTATCAACAAGACCAGAAGTGGAATGCAGGTAGGAATTACTGGTCAACCTATAAATCTTTACTTTTCAGAGCCCCTCTGGGATCTTTTGATTTCAGAACCACCTTAGACCCCTGTCAAATTGTACCAGCAGCCACCAAATTTGCCTTCCTATGGTCAATTTTTTCACTGTCGACTTCACATTGATGTTCTGCAATAACCTGGCAGACTGAGAAACCAAGTGTTTACTGCCTGCTACTTCTATTATGTTGCCTGTAAAAAAAAATTCATTTTGACAGGGTTGACCATTTAAAGTCAGTGACCAATGGCACTTGCACTACTCTAAATGCAAAATTTTCTTGAACTGATCAAGGGCACAGACACTTGACCAAGTAATGTGTGAAGAGCTGTCTGGTGTTTTTATTGCTCGCATGGCAGCAATATGAAATACCAAATACATTTTCATGGCAGGTGCAAAGTGGTTCTGAGAAAGAAGTACCTGCCATAAATCCTATCAATTTTGGGCTTTTAGGTTAAGTTTCTTTGGCACACAGGTGGCCAACAAAGGTGGTGCTTAACTTCAGTTTCTGTAATATGGAGTATCTAGGCAGTTTATGAATTCCCTTGGATTGGATTCTGGCTTATCGTAAGGTTTTGCCTAGCACTTTATCAGGTGCTTTTTTAACAGTTCGTTAGTATGCAATTATACATCTTGGTAGAGAGAGATGAAATGGCTTTGTAGTGATAAAGTTTGTCCTCATTTTAGTTCACTTGTGCATCACCCTGTCAAATCCCACACATGCTTGACAGAGGAAACCACTGTGGATCAGGAGACGTGTGGGTTTGTAACAGTGACGGCTATGTGGGACAAGTTTGCATCCTCAGAATGGGCACTCAGATTCAGGTAAGAAGCATGTTACAATCAGTGTTCAATCTAGAAATTAGTCAAAGTGGGTCATATGTCCCACATGTCATTTTAAATTGGGTCATTTTAAAAATGGTCTGGGTCATGAACAGTTGTGGTAGTTGCTGAAGCTGTTGGCTTGTGAAGTTGATTTGTAGTGATACTTATCGAACTCTCTTCCGATCTTTCACCATCCTTCTCCGGTCCTTCTTCATCGTTCTCAAGAGGTTTAACGGCCGTTCTCTTTTCGATTAAAAACGTTAGCGTTTGCGGGGGCTCTAGTCTCTCTCGGAATTGTGTGGAATGCCTGACACAAAAAGTACTCGTAAGCGCGCATTTTTACTTTTATTTATTGCCAAATGCCCGCTACTTTGTAAGTACTTCTATGTGAGGTAACTTGTTTTCTTGCGTCAGTATGACACCATGATAATTTCATTTTGCGTCAGGATATAATTTACCGCGTCAATGACGCAAAGACGCAGCCTAGATTGAACACTGTACAATAGATAAAATGATAATAATAATAATAATAATAATAATAATAATAATAATCTTTATAAATAATTAACATAATAATGTTTATTTGATCGATAAAAGACATACCGAAAGTTGCAAACATCTACCTTCTTCCAAGTTACCTTCTAAGTGAGATAAAAATTAACATTGGAAAAATAAAAACCACCACAGGATAGTCCTGGTCAGAAGCACAATAAACAGCACCACAGGAAAGTACTGTTCAGTGGCTTTTATTTGAGTGGTCACACTTTATGACTTTATCCACAGACTCAAAAATTACAATCACCAATATACAGCATAATAAAGAGTACCACTGGAAAGTACTGTTCAGTAGCTTTTATGTGAAAGGACAAACTTTTAACCAGCGTGACCTAGTCTTTACTACAGTCTTACCAATTTTACTTGTTTTCGTTGAATCTGTTTCAGCCATGTGGCTCCATAACAGTCTGCATGTCAAGAATTCTTTGTATTTCTCCTGTCCCTGGAACAAAATTCATCGGCTTGGAAGCGCTTCAATCTGAGAGTGACACCAAATCTGACACTCAGTCCATCTCCCTGGGAAGCGAAAAGGGCAGCAAAACGAACACAAACCCGAAAATTTCTCGCTCCGGTTACACAAGCGACGAAGACGTAACGGGACCTCAAAACATCATGGCGTTTGACAGCAGCTCAGAAGACGAGGAGGGGCTGGGGCAAGACAACTTTCTTGGCGGGAAATTCGACGGAAGTTCGCCGTTTGACGTCGACGGCCGGCTCAGTCCCGAAGGCAGTAGCCTGGGTACCACCGGAAGTGCAGACGGATTGGATAGTAGTCCGGATGAGAATGTGTTTGAGTATGAGGAAAATGACTCGAGCTGTGACGAGATGAAGGGCAAAGGATCGCGGAAGCATTCCAAGCGGAGAATGGTTTCTTCGCGCGCACAAAGCAAAGACAGTTTAGACCTTGTGAATTTTGAGACTGATGAAGCTTGCACCGTCTGGCTTGGTACAGAAGACGGATGGTAACTTTTTATTTTATTTTATTTTTTTGGTTTGTTTTTGCTGCTCTATTTTCCTTTTTTTAGGTTTAAATTTTTTTTTTAAATGAGCATATCCGTACCACGTGTGCGATATTTATGAAGCTTTATATTTTAGCTCATCTTCAACTTTTTTAAAGACATAATCCTAAAAATATGTGCTTTTGCAACGTCATTGATGGTATTACTTTCCTTGATTCTCATTATTTTTTGCCCCCAAAATTCCAACTCATTATTTTTTTGGTATTTTCCTGTCCTAGTATTTTTATGTACCCTGCGAATGAAGCGCAGACGAAGAAAACAAAGTTAAAGATTCAACATTCTGGGTCGATTCAATGCATTTTGTAAGTATGCCTTTTCTCTAATATTTTTTGTGGAAAACTTGAAGACGTTCAATATAGGTAATGCATGGTCAATTCTACCTGTAACCATGCCCCCCCCCCCCGGGCATACCCCAAGGGATTTGCAATTTTGTTTCATTTGGCGGTCTATTCCCCACCCGGGCTTGCAGAAAGAGACAATTCCCCGCCCCTGGGGCTCCTCATCGACCACAAATACGTTGTTTCGTGTACAAAGCATAGATTACGATATTGATTTCCGTACAATAGCAAAACCAGACGTTTTGATAAGAACTTAAACGCTTTTCTAGAGTTTCTTGAACGAAGGGCACTACACGTATAATGTCTATATTTGAAAAAGAAAACTGAAGAAAAACCTCTAACCGCACTGGCATACGGCTAGCTGAGTAAAGGAATGGTCTTCGCCACGTGATTTATTCTACATATAGCACATACGCACAAGAGGCCCGTGAACAAAAATTGATGGCAACATTTTAAAGGAGTTTTGCTTAGTTTGTTTCATAAGAATGAACAGTGGACTGAGACCTCTGTTTAATATAAAGCCGTGCATCCGTTTTCATTTACAGTCTTTTTAAGTCGTCTTAGTATATACATAAATACGCTGAAGAAATATTTCTTTGTTTGTGACGAACGCCATCCATTCGAGTACACATCAAAGGCACATTCGTTTAACAATTTAAAATAAAAGTACCTTCGAATACAGATTTTAATTTTGAGAGATTATTCTTCTCTAACCAATCCGCTGCAAATTCTAGAGATTCTCACTGGAAATAGGCAGTCTTCTCCACGCGGTCCGGCGTCAACCGAGAAGTGACGTACTTCACAAGAACAACAAGAAGTTATATTCGATTTGCCCCCCCCCCCCCCCCCGGGACAAGACGGCTTCAAACAATTCCCCACCCCCGGGACCGAAGGGCTGGACTTGTCCCCGGAGTTTCCCAGGGGGGGGGATTGGTAACAGGTAAAATTGAACCATGCATAATAAATTTGCAGCAGAAAATACGCCAATCATCTTAACAATGCCAGTTCAGATGAAGATGTATGTGTTGCAGTTCAATTTTATCCTTGGTTAAATTCTTATTTTCTTTTGTTGTATATTCATTTTTTAACATAAAAAAGAACAAAGGAAAATAAAAATTGAACCAAGGATAAGATTTAACTACAACATATATACGTGTCCTCATCCGATCTTTCCCGCGTTTTCCAGAGTCTTCCGTTAAACCTTTTAACCGTGAACTGTGGGGGGGGGGGGGGGGATAATACTATGTTGGGCCATTTCCCTATTTGATTAGCTGGGAGATTGGTTTCTCTTTCATGTAAATCGATGCCTCTTTTTCAGTAACGTGGATACTGATGATTTTTTGTTTTTACCTTCCCTTTCAGGTACGTGGATAATCAAGTCTTTATTTCACTATCAACAGGCGACTTGTACATTTACAGAAGACAACCAGGTGAGATTTCAAGCCTTTTTGGATGCATCTTTTTTTCTTCGGTTGGGCCCTGTAAGTTCAAAAGAAAAATTTAATACCTCGAAAAAAGATGAGCTAGTGGAACGTGTGAAAGGGAATTGCCAAGGATACCCGGAGGAGTACGGATGCTGATGTACCAGTCAAATTGAAGCTTCAACATCCCCCCTCGGGCAACCCCCCGATCATTTGAACTTTTGAAGATTGGCTTGTTCAAATTTGCGCCCGTCGGGGCAAAAAAGCCCTTCAAATGCCCCACCCTTCAGTACTGAAATGCCTCTCCTCAAAGACAAATTTCGTCTTCAATCAAACACTATTCACGATTTTCAGAGAGATATATGCCATAATAACACCTTCAAATTTCTTTTAAAGACCCTTTTGAGAGAGGTATTAACTAACAAAGGCGAAATTCTATCTTGGAAATCCGACAAACCTGCAAAAACCGAAAAAACTCAAGGGCGTATAACGCTAGAACAAGAGATAAATCTGGTTCAAATTCCCCACCCTTTCAAGGCAACGTTCAAATTCCCGCCTCGCCAGGCACGATCCACAGTCAAATGCCCGGGGTAGGCCCGGGGGGGGGGGATGTTGAAACTTCAATTTGACCGGTACATAATGCCTTGACAAAATCGAAAACAAGTCTTTGTCGGCTAGCGGAGGGTACATTCCCATCTACATTTGTGTCATGTCAGGCGAGTAATACCTTTCCCAAACCTTAAAACGATGCGCGAATATGTCTAGAATTTGACAAGCCGAAAATAAAGTGTCAGAGTGAATAGGCATCCACGGTTTTCCTCGAGCTCATTCAGCAATATATATCTTTTGTACCCAGGCTGCGCGTGGGAAGTAGGCAATCCCGTGATGCTTCACATTGGTGAATCGGCAACAGTCTCCTGCATGACAGCTATTCACGGTCGGCTCTGGTGTGGCCTGGGGTGTAATGCTGTGATCGTCAATACGACCACTTTAGAGGTCGAGGTAAGAGCTTACTCAGTCTCGTACCAAGATCAGATCAACGTCTAATTTCTCCTCTTGCGCTTACAGCAAATACAATGCGCAAAAATTTCACCGCTTGTCATTAATTTGTATACCAACCTCCGAATCCTCGTCACTTTGCGTCGGAACACAATTCATGTCATAATTCTCCTATCTATCTGTATGCGCGTCTCTCCCTTCCCCTCAATGTTGAGTGAAACAGTTCTGGTTTGTTGTATGCCATTGTTACAACATTGGAGAGACGTACGGGGAAAGTGTTTCAAAGGATGTGGCGGAGATTGCCATATTTGATAGAAAATAGTATTATCTCGCCAGCCTTCCTCTCTGTCAACTTATAGACTAAAACACCATCAGCTCTCATACTATAACCAAGCACAAAGAACAAGACATACCTTATCCCCGCCCCTCCCTTCTCCTGTAGAAAACACTTTCTCACGCCTGTTTTTACCCGTAGACGTCGTTTAACTGCAGCTTGGACAAGGACCGTTCAGTTTATCGCATGGCCAGCTCTGGCATGGGTGTGTGGATTTCACTTCAGAGTTGTGCTGCGGTGAGGTTGTTCCACGCCACACGATATGAGTGTTTGGCTGATGTGGATGTCGCTCCACCCGTGCATAAAATGCTCGCAAGTAAGTTTAGGTTGTATGTTTGACCTTCAGATAGAGAAATTATTAAAGGAACAGTAGCTTCAGCTCTTGGTTGAGGTATTGGAAGCTTAAGTCGAGTTCTTTTGTTGTTGCAAGTTTGTGAAGAAAAGTGAACAAGACAAATACTCGCCAACAGGAAGCACAAAAGTGAAACGCAGTTTTGTCATTAACCCAACATGCTTATCTGTATACTTTATGCTGTGAGATGCGGTGAAGCGCTCATGCATGTCACATACCAGGGCCCTGTCACGTGCTCTTCTTCTACCCCGTGCAGACGAGTACCAATGATCGAGCTTTTAAGAAATCTTGTATCTGAAAAGCAACTTTTTGATAGTCTATTGTACCACTCCTGAAAGGAGGAGGGGACAGGAACACTCATAGTCGCTTCTCGTTTCGGGAACCAGAGATGTCTCAATTTTCCTGATTGGAACAGCCCTGTCATAACTTTTGGTTGTTAATTCCGTAAATGTAAATTGAGATTTTTTGAAAATGCGAATTGAGATTGTCAATGCTGTGTGATTGTGAGGAATACGTGCAAATAAATTGTTATTATTTTTTTCGTTAGGCTCTGATGCAATCATCCGTCAGCATAAGGCAGCGTGTTTACGCGTCACCGCGTTGCTCGCTTGCAAAGATCTTCTCTGGATCGGCACCAGCGCAGGCGTAGTGTTAACGTTACCCCTGCCTACAATCACCGCCAGCACAGCTTCCCTACGAAACTGCCCGTCGGCCACCGCGTCGTTCCACGGGCACACTGGGCATGTGCGTTTTCTCACTGCTGTCGAGGTTCCAAAAGAAGGGACTCAAGACAACACCAACGGTAAAAGTTCGGGTACTTCGCCTTCAACTACGAACGCGCCTCTTCCGTCTGGCGCTAATTCTGGCCGGGATGTGTTGATTATTAGCGGGGGAGATGGGTACGAGGACTTCAGAGCAAGCTCCGCTAGTGAATCCGCTGGACGTGACGACAGCACAAATCATCTCCTTATTTGGCGTGTATGATGGCAGGGATGGAAACAGACAGAGAAAGGAAGCTTTACTTGCTGAACCTGTGATTTCCAGCAGTGAGGTTGCTAGGCAACATGACGGATCCTGACGGTCACGAGCTGCAATAAAAACTTGCGTGATTACTCGTGTTGTTTCTGATTGGCCGTTAAGAATCGGACCCTTAGGCTACGGAGGCTGGTTTACGAGGCTTCGTCAAAAATGGCGGCTTCTCACCCGAATGCAAACATTTTTGTTGACAAAACGAAGCCGCGCTTTTTATTCCCCCCCCCCCCAAACTATTTCTATTAGACCTGTAACAATTTACCAACTATTAAATCGAACGATAAAATTAGTATAATTAAGTACGAAAGAGGTTGTAATCAACATTTTGCTTGCTTTTTTGACAAGATTTTTTGCGAGTGCATTAGCCTTTTTTTTGTTTGAAAGGTCTGACCTTGGCTAAACCTTCCCTACTTAATGTCGCGTCGATGACGTTGTGTATTTTCTGTTGCGAAGAAGACAGTCAACCACGTTTAGTCTTATTAATGAGAACTTGCAGATTAAGCATTTTGAAGTATATTAGAGCGCAGAGAGGTATTTTTAAAGTTCGTTAATATTTTTGTCAAATTGTACATAGCCCACCGTGGATTAAATGGTGTTGAAAAACCAAAGAAGGAAACGCTTTAAGTAGAATAGAGATGCAGTAGTATTGTAGAAAGCTGATTATGTATATTTTAGCTCTCTTCCTAATAGGAAAGGTTATGTAGAGGTGTTAAGACGCCGCTGTAAATAAAGATCTTAGAAAAAAGAGAAAAAGAAAACCACCTGTCCCAGTGACCGTCGTGAATTATCTGATCGGCTACAAGAGCATCGTCTTTCCTCAGCCCTTGGAGAGTGTGCGAGATTTTCATGCATGTTGGAAGAAAACCATTATATTAACTGTCACCCCTCGTCAACATTCAGCTGAAAGAAATATTGCAGCTCGCAATCTTCCGAGTGCGGTTTATTCCGAGATATTTCTGATATCTTTAATTCCTTCTTCGGAAAGCTCTACCACCCCTCCCCACAAAAAAGTCAGATGGGTCGGGTATAAGTTGAGTGCGGCTTTTTCAACCTCCGCATGCTTGGTATTATCACGCGTCACACATTCTTACTCCGAGACCCTCTTTTTTAGTCTCTCTTTTCTTTGTTTTTTATCTTCTAATCGATGTAAGAGCGTAGAGCGTATTTGATACGTAATTGGAGGGTGATCATGTGGGTGTCCAATTAAAGCTGACCAATTTGAACTTTTTGTAATTGGATAGTTGTAATCGGACAGTTACACTGCGCGCGTGTCAGTTGCATTCAAATGGGTTCTTTTTATAGCTGTTTCACCACTGCCTGCGAAACTGATAATTGAAAATATATCCCCGAAGGGTACTAGATTTTCTAATCTCGCATTTTGATATAGATACGATTAATTGGTAACTGGACTTCGTGTCGTACAATTCAGGGATAATCGTGCTCGTAATTTCAAGTCGTCCTCGCGCAAATTACTTGCCCGATTACTCCCTGAATTGTACTCCACTCAGTCCAATTACCATTTCTAATGCATGATTTCAGAAGTTCTGAAAAACATTTTCAGCTGACACTAACGTTCTGATGCCCCGCCCCCTTACAACACTAGGGTGCGCGAGAAACTCCGATAACTCTCGCGCGTCATTCACGTCACAGAGCTATCCATCACCCTTAAAGTCTACAGCTCAGTTGAAAACAGCGCGACACTTTCGATTGAGGAGGGTTGTTACGATCAAACGACACAACAACATTAAAAGCTCCTTTAATAAGCAATGTAACATGCAATAAGTTCGAGTAAACAAGAGCAGCCGACCCCAGTACTACAAATACTACTCCTGAACTGCCAGCAGTCGGTTGCAACAAGTAGACAAGTGGTTTCATCAATAATTATCATTAGATTAATAGGGATTAATAAACCGATCTCTAACAGCTTCGAAGCCATCACCAATACATAATTTCTCCTTCACCGTAAAAACACCTCCGAAAATACATTTTTCTATTTAAACTTTCTCTCAAAACTTGCCGCCTGGTAAAAAATCTGCTAGCTCGACTGATGAACACTCAAGTTTAACTTTTAACACGGGCCTTGGCGAGCCTCAACTCATTCAAAAACTTCCATGTAATGTAAACCGAAGCTTTCAACTCACGTGAGTAGTTAACTTATTTGTCAAATTACGATTATTCACAAGTCACTTCCTTATTAGAAGTTTGTCTACAGAAGCTTTTGAGCACGTGCAAACCGCGTGATATCCACGTGATGATAATGTAACATGCGTGCCATTTGTCTAAGACCCGCGTGACATGAGACCGCGTGACATGAGACCACGTGACACTTTCTCTAAATTTACTATTTACAAATCTACTGCAATAAATTACCCTCCGAATAATACTAGTCGGCAAAGCTACACCGAAAATGTTTCGTTATGATATATTATAGTCATAATTTCACACGTCTATCATTCACCTGAAGAAAGGTAAAGATCAGGTTGGAGAAAGCCCCAGCGATGACATTTGAAGTGGAAGTTGATAAATAAATAACACATGATCGACATTTTTCAGACTAAAACAATTCCACATCCAAACTGTCATTAAGGACAGCCTAAGACAGCGTGTGAAAATATGACTAATTTTAATATGCACAGATCCAAGAAAATTCAAACGGGATTTTATGACGGAACCTCTAGTGTCCAATATGGACGTAAACCTAGAGTAAGGCCTCGGTAAAACGGGATCAACATCATCCAACATTGGTGAACAATATCATCTAACATTGGTGAACAACATCATCCAACATTGTTGAATACAACTTTATTGCACGAATGCTTGATGGCAATCAAACTTTGTTTAACACCATTCAGTATCCTTAGGAATTAATTAACATCATTCGACATGGCGCCCAAACGCAATTCAACAACGTTGAACGGTGCTGAGTGGAAATGTACCATTTCGTTCGGCCGAGGCCTAAGACAACGAGCGTTCCCTCGCGTGGATTTCCAGCATTCGACAAATTTTTGTGCGCCCACGCGTGCGTCCCATTTATCGCTCCACGATCCACGCGGGGAAAGAGGAACTGCTCGCAGTATGAAGAAAGTAATCTACGCCTGAAAAATGGACGAATATAAGTGTGGCAATAAATTAAATCTACATCTAAATGTCTGTTTAATCAAGTGTTCCTTAGTAAGCTTCATTGGCAGTGGACGACGCCGTGACAACTAAACGTTCGTGTGCTCGTTGAACACAGGGGGGACTGCGTCACGATCCTGCAAGGAAAAACCACAAGGAAATGAGTGATCAATGGTTTAATTCTCCTTATAATATCAATACATTGCCGAACAGAGAGGGAACAAGAATAAAGAAAATTTATCATTTACTAAGAGGGTTATGATTCGATAGGCGACGAAATTCTCAGAAACGATGTTCAAGAAAAAGTTTGCAAAAAAAGCCCTGATATTCAATCTTGACCTAACAGGAGTCATCAAAGGCCTATGTCACTTTTCCAACCATGCAAATGGTTTGCAACAGGGTGTCGAAAGTAATTGATTTGCGCTTGCTTTGGTTTTGTTTTCCTGAAATCTTTCATTAGTAGAAAATAACAACAACGCCACTCTCTTGTCCAATTAGAACAAAAGCAAAAACCAATTGGGATTTGGCAAACGCATCCCCCCGAGTTTGACGTCATTTATCTACGATTTTCAGTTGAGTGGCACGAGAGAAGTTAGGTCACAGAGTTTTAACGTTCAAATTACCATGTTGTCAAGGGCAACTTGCTCCGTTTGCAAGGGAGACTGCATGAGTCCGGCGATCAGGTCACGTCATACAACAAAGCGATTCACGCAGTCTCCCTTAGGAACGGAGCAAGTTGCCTTAACAACATGGTAATTTGAACGTTAAAACTTTGTGACCAAACTTCTCTCGTGCCTTACTCAACTAAAAATCGTAGTACATGTATTTGCGTCGAGTTCTGATTGGTTCGTTGTGTGGCTTGTATCAGTTGACTCCCCATGATCACTGAAAACTACTGTAACATGACACGAAACAGGTAGCTGCATTCAGTTTTCTAATCTGAAAGGCAGCTATGCAGCGACTAAAGAAAATGAAAACAAATATTCTGAAAAACTGCTTGTAGACTAAGGTACTTACAGACACCCTAGCCGAGGCGGCAGAGGCCTGGGACGCTCGGGACGGGGATCCGCGGCTAGATTTGGCCGTAGCAGCCCGGGAACCAGCGGGACTGGCTTCCCCGCGGTTCATAGAGGTCTCACTATCCCAGCGTTCCAACTCCTCTCGCACCAGTTTCTCCATCTGGTCTCGTTTCAGATCACGATCGCTGCGATCACTTCGGTCACTCTGTTGAGGGAAAATAAATTGTTAGAAGAAGCTGTAGAAGCCACGCGAAGGCAGGTAGTTGTGAAAAGAAGAGCACAGTAAGTGAAACCGCGAGGAAAGAAACCATTCAACTTGCGGAAGGGAACTATTCAGCTCTCCGTCCCCAACGCGGCGTCCACGTCGCTTTTTGCCGCTCATGCCTTTGTACGAACAATACTCCAACAAATGGATCGAAACTGAGAGATCACTCCTTTGAGTCTTTACCCCCAATAACATGACGATTAAACGAAAAGATCACGTCATTGACTTAACAAACAATCAACTGCCCGTTGACTTGGGAGATGCCCAGCACAGACTGGTGAATTGCCACTCACTAACAAGAGCGCTTTGAGACAGTAAGTCAGTCGGCTCCGTGGAGCAAAGTTGCCTTAATTACTAATTATGCTTTGCTTTTTATCTACTCACATCAGCGATGGAGTCCAGAAGTCTAGCCATGGTCTCCCGCCGCTTGAGTTTAGCTTTCTCCATGGCCTCCAGTTTAACAAGCACGGCGTCAATCTTGGAAACGATGCTGCCGATGGAGTGTTCCATGCGGTCCACGCGGCGACTGAGACTGAAATACAAATAACGCGTGTTAACTTTTCGCCTCCTAAGAGGCTAAGTGCTATTTTGACAAAAAATTTTTTTTATTAGTTGAAACAACAGACAGCATTCCAGGAAAGTACTGCTCAGTAGCTTTTGTTTGAATGGTCACACTTTAGGATTTCGTCCACAGACTCAAAGGTTAGAACCACCTTGCACAGCATAATAAACAGCACCACAGGAAAGAACTGCTCCGTAGCTTTCTTTAGAATGGCTTCACTTTGGGATTTCACCCACAGACTCAAAAGATAGAACCCCTTGTACAGCGTAACAAACAACACGTGAGGGTTTTATCTATAGCCTCAAAAGTTAAAGGTAAGGTTAAGTTTTGCGTCCAATCGCTGGACTAAACGAGACAGACAGATCATCAAGATGGTGTTAAATCATCACGAGACTAGGAGCATCACTGTTCCCCTCTGAATGGGAAGCTAGTCAATCGCAGGGTCACCGCTTAGCATTCTGAGAAAGTCTGGGTGAATGGAAAGGTTTCTAGATTACCATCTTTAACTTTCGCCCACGGGCGAACTGACTTACACATTGAACTCCTCATAGGAGACTCCTCCTCCGCCAGCACTGGGACGAGCCATAGCTGAGCCCGCGCGCGCACTGAGTCCGCCAGTGGATTCCCCGTCATCATCACTGTCATCGCTGCCCGCGAAACTGTTGGCGCTCTTGGGGCGTGCGCTCTTTGTCTCCTTAGCTCGCTCCATTTCTTCAATTTCATCGTTCAGTTCAGCCTACAAAAAGTAGGAAAAACACGTTAAGTATCAGACCGCGCTAGAGTAAAGAAACAAGACGGTCGAGTTCTCGAGATTCTACCGTAATATATATGAGTGTAAATAAGCTGTCATTTTTATGTTTAAACACTTCATTCATAAATAATAATAATAATAATAATAATAATAATAATAATAATAATAATAATAATAAGCTTCAGTGTTCTTTTTTCTCTTTCTCGATTAAACGTTTTCCTTGTTTTCACCATGTCCGTCAAGTTGAAGTTGAAGTTTACTCCGCCGAAATACCATACTTGCTTTCAGCAAAACACCAGGATTACAACTGATAGACAACAGCAGTTTTTAAAACTCACCTTCTGTCCTTCCAAGTCTTCCTGCATCTTTCTTTGTTCCTCCTCATCCAAAATTCTGTCGCCATCTAAATCGTACTTGGCGAAGACCGCTTCAATCTCTGCATCTGCATGGCCACGCCTAACAAGATCCCCAATATATTCTCAATTTCCTTCGTTCATCTCTTAAAGCACAGTCATGAAATGTTGGTTATAGATAAAAACATAAGATTGACAATTTTTTTAACTGTCCAAATAGCAAAATATCTAATAGCAAAACAAAGAAAACTAATGCTCAAAAGCTTGTAATCTGAATATTCACACAGACTCTGATCTGTTTGACCGAAAATGATTTTTTTCCTACCAGGATATACATGATTTATTTACGAAATTTACATTGATATTTTGATCGGCGAATGAAGATTGTATCCATGTTGAAGCATTAATATATTGAAATGACTTCTTGATAAAAGCCTTTGCTATTTAAAATTTAAACTTGTTTTTGAGGAAATGGCTATCTAGTTTCGGCGGGAATACTGATTTTAAGAATATTTTGGGAGTTGTACAGCTAAGTCGACGCACGAAACACCTTTTTTCAGCTTCAAAATGTTACGTAAGTGGCGCCCTATCTTGCTTGCTTCTTACTTATTCAAACAGACATTTGAAAGCAATATTTAAATAATAGGCAATTGGGATCGTCAATGGATTTTAACACGAGTTTCGCTTCTAGCAACCGACAACCAATATCGATAACAATTTTTTCAACAGAGTTTCAAAATGAACATTTTGAAAGTAAAACTTACGACTTCAGGTTTGCCCTCCATTCTTCAAAGTCAAGTTTGTTGTCCTGGTTCACATCGGCAGTCTTCAGAGCCTTCTGGATGTCAACAATTTTCTCACGCTTGAAAGAAAGTCGATCCAACATCTTCTGGTATCCCTATAGGAGAAAATTACATCTCGCACATTACTTTTTGCCTTTGAGACAGTCTTTAATTGCGTGATGCTCGTTTTCAAGGTGACACGATTTGCCAAGAACAGCCAAATGAAATCTTCGCTCGCGAAGTAACTGCCTACACGCGCATAATTTCAGACGAAAATGGGCCACCGGCCAAATGAAAGTCTCCTAATGGGGAAGACCTAGAGCGTTTGGGCGGAGACAGTTTCAAGTCCAATAACATCGCCAGTACATTCAACCTTCAACTCAAAAGAAACCAATTAAAGGATGCCCTTTATATGGTTACCTGGCAACGCTTTGCCGAGTTAAATAAAAATATACGGACAAGAAACCTGCATAAAACATAATTTCTAGAATACAAAAGTTATTTGTCCAAACACCTGCTTTTTTTCTGTTAATTTCGCTGAATGTCCTATCTCTAGCTGGGTTTCGTATTGAAAAAAATTACTTATGTTGCAGACTTCCATAACGGCACTATTTATATGTCAGAGCAACTTAAAAACATCAAGAAAAATATTACATTTCCGGATAATTATCTTTACTTTACAATTTCAGATGTGATGGGAGAGAGTCTGTTTGAAATTTGTTACCCAATACAGAAATATTTTTCAGTTCCAAATATCTCACAGCGATTAACACAAAGACGCCGAAAACACAATAGCAAAGTGCAATAAATTCTTTTTTAAAAGCAAAATTCGACAAGTTTATTTATTATTAACAAAGCTGTCTGAAAACCTCACCAACAGACAAACTAAGCTTGTAAACAAGTCGCAATTTGGCACGAAAAGTAATTTTCTTCATGTTCCCCTTCGTCTTCTTCTAATTTGATCATATCCATATGTTAATTTGCGCCGAATAAGCATTAAATTATTATTATTATTAAACGTAAGATTACAGAAATTGATTTCCAAAGCCAAATTTGGCAGTTACTACCTTTTTCAAGATCCTATTACGTAGTTCCCCTTCCTCAAACTATAACTATCTTTGTTCCATTATGGTTATTATTCCTTCTGGCGTTTTTTTAAAAGCACTTATTTGATGTTACAAATTGGATCGGCAAACTCAAAATACCTCAATCGTGTTTTGAGAAGCCACCCAGTTGTTTTACGGTCTAATATCATGGGTGACAAATTACTCCTTAATTTTGGCGGGAAATTTCAGCGTTAATTTATAATGCGCCGATCAATTCGAAACTTCAACATCCCCCTCCCGGGCAAACCCCGGGCATTTGACTGTGCATCGTGCCCGGGGAGGGGGGAATTTGAACGTTGCCTTGGAGGGGTGGGGAATTTGAACCGGATTTATCTCTTGTTCTGACGTAATACGCCCGTGAGTTTTTTCGGTTTTTGCAGAGTTTGACGGATTTACAAGATAGAATTTCGCCTTTGTTAGTGAATAACTCTTTCAAAAGGGTCTTTAAAAGAAGTTTGAAGGTGTCATTCAGCATATCTCTCTCTAAAAGGCGTTAAAGTGTTTGACTGAAGACGAAATTTGTCTTTGAGGAGAGGTAGTTCAGTCTAATTGGTGGGGCATTTGAACCGCTTTTTTTCCCCGAGGGGAGGGAATTTGAACAAGCCAGTCTTCAAAAGTTCAAATGCCCGGGGGTTGCCCGGGGGGGGATGTTGAACTTTCGAATTGATCGGCGCATAATTTCACATGTGAAATTACAAAATTGCTATCTAATGGCAACGGGTCTACAGCTCAGCGCCAAGATGGCGTCGAGGTTAATGATGAAGATGTTTTGCGTAGGACTAAAGCTATTCTGAAAATATTCATTGAGGACTCAATCGGTAATCTGTAAATTTTGACTTTTAATTGACTGAACTTCTCAGAAATCAACTGCGAGTCAAAAAGAAGAGATTATTTGTGATAGTGTGACAGCGAAAGTTTTTCAACGGCGAGCCAGTTGCTGATCGAGTGATTGACCGCGAACTCAGAGAAGTAATTCAGTGGGTTTGGGCACTTCTTCGAATGAAATAAAGGTCAGTTTTAAATACAAATTTGCTTCCGAAGTTTACTTTCGTTAAAACAAGTTTTCTGTGCGTATTTTGAATGCATTTGTGAAGCCTTCTGAGCCTTGCTCGATGGAGCAACGTGATGCTCGATTCAGTGAATTTGCCGGATAAAACGCGGATAACCTTTGCCAATTAACGATTTACTTTGGTACTCTTCAAGTAAAAATTCAGAGTCTAGCGTATTTTGCTGTCGGTTACAAATACACGAAATCGTCAAAGCGTGGTAAAAACTTCCCACAAGACTTTTTCATTACTTCACTCAGAAAAATGTAAACTTTAGCCAATCTGTGTGCTTTAAACTTTTCAATGCTTGGAGTTCTCGACGCGATAAACAAGTCAAAACCCTGACGATTGTGAGCGTAATTTGTCACCCATGATATTAATAGGTAATCAAATGGTATACTCGTGAAATTAGGAAATAATTTCACTTGTGTTTTGTCAAAATTCTGATAATTTGACAAGAAGTTTTTGACAAAACGCGCGTGAAATTATTTCCTAATTTCACTCGTCACCATTTGATTACACATACTAATCGTTGCTTGACGAGAATTTGAAAGATTTCAAGGCTTACCCTCTTGAAGTAGTCTCCGATTTCAAACTCGCTCTTCTGCTGGGCGATGTTGGACTTGACCTCAGCGTAGGTATCGTTGATGATGGCCAGGAACATGTTAAGCAACACAAAGAACACGAAGAACACGTACGTGATGAAGAAGATCGGCCCGAGAACGCGGTTGGCAGACTCCAAGGCGTGGAAGTCGAAATCACCCAGGATGATTCGGAATAGGGTGAAGCTGAGAAAAACAAAACAGCGGAAAATACAAAACAAATTAACGGTGAAAAAATGTGGACAAACGCGCTTCCGCACAAAAGGACACCAAAAATGGGCGTGCCCGCGTGAGAGGCTGCGAATTTACACGTGGGGTATATCTCTTTGCTGTATTCGCGCGAAAAGTACGCGTGATCGCTAATTGAGTTTGCATGTATTTGTGAGCAGGAAAACGAGTCCAAGATATTAAAGTTTTATATTAGTGCTGGGGAGGGAAGCGAAGGGCATACTCGCACGATCCCCACGCGACTTCGAGTTGACCAAAATTGGTCTCTCAAAACTTGAAATCCGCAAAATCAACAGCTTAATTCTTATCCATGCTACATCGTAATCAAGACAACTACATAAAGGACGAAGTTGATAACCTGACCGCCAAACAATACTGATCACTGCAAGGCGGTAATAAGTGTGGAAGTGTGAGAAGACATCAATCTGAACTTAAGGAAGATTTGTTCACGGGACAACACTGAACGCAATGTGTTTGCGTTTGCGCATTTGCGAGAGGATTGCCATTGGTTTGCCGCGCTAAAATGAAACGAAAGAATTCCAGAACTTACATGGCGTCCTCAAAGGTGCTGAAGTCGCGGACCTGTGTGCCAAACACAAGGTAACCCAGCTGTGCATACGCCAAAAAGATGATGAAGAACATAACCGCGAAACCACCAACGTCTTTTGCGCACTAGAAAAGAAAGATTTATTTTAACTGGTGACCCCCATACATGACAGTATTTTGAGGGTTAGCTAGTGAGTGGACTCCCTTGGGAACACAACTGAGTGTCTTTGTAGGTAAAAGTCGCACACGTGCCGAGGAGGCCCACACGGCCGGAGCTTAACCCGGTTTCTGTAGCATGAAGAAACTGCGAGTATTGCTACTCCCCCCCTGGTACCCATTTATACACCTGGGTGGAGGGAGACAATGTGGGTAAAGTTTCTTGTCTAAGGAAACAACACAATGGCAGGGACTGGGCCTCGAAACACCGACCTTCAGATCTGAAGCCCAACGCGCTAACCACTACACCACCGCATCCCCACAGAGGTTGAGATCCGGACAGTTTAGGGTTATCACACCTGAATCAGAGGTGTCTACTTATGGAAGGTTAAACGGATTGGAACACGACTGAGTGTCTCCTTAGGAAAGGTGTCCACTTATGGAAGGTTTAATGGCTTTGAACACGACTGAGTGTCTCCTTATGGAAGGTTTAATGGCTATGAACACGACTGAGTGTCTCCTTTGGAAAGGTGTCCGCTTATGGAAGGTTAAAAATGTAGCGTTTGCATTTGCTGGGGCGACGACTGCGAGTCCGTTTAGTGGAGCTATCCATTTAAGGGAGGTTAAAAATTATTGTTTGTATGTTGCTGGGACCATGATTGAGTCTCTGTAAAGAAGAGGTGTTCACCTATGAGAGGTTAAAGATGTAGTGTTTGCTTGTTGTTCGGACACGACCTAGTGTCTGCTTAGGCAAGGTGTCTGTTTAGTGAGGTTAAATGTATTTAAAGGAGCACAGTCACGAAGATTTCTCAGATTTCTGGTCAAAACTGTGCTAAAATTATCGGTAGCTAACTTTATAAATGCCCAACATTGTGTTTGAACATTTAGAGGAACATATTAACTTAATTTCATTGAGAGAAAACAAACCATGACCATGTAATATCGATTTAATGTCAACACGCTGAAAGAATTTGAAAAGTTTAGCCTAATTTTTTCAAATTGCAATCCATTTCCATCTGTGCCATCCGTAGCAACAGACGACAGAAAATAGTTTCAGTGAAGTAATATAGTCTTTGGTAACAAAACTAGACCATTATTTGTGGGCGTTCATTGATGTGAGGACATATTTTTGATTTTTAAAGTGAACTAAAATAGCGTGACTATGCCCCTTTAACCAAGTTAACCTACAACAAGCATGTGGTTATCAAGCGGTGGTGATCAGCGGTTGTTCAGGTGCTGTCAGGCTCAGTTTGCGTAGTTTACTGCAATGGCGGGCTGTGACGGCTTGCACATGTTTTGTCTAGGTATTTTGCAATGTTCTGCTTGTTTTTTCTACCCTGGCCCTCCCTCCCTCTTATTTGTTTTATTTACTTCTTTTTGTTTTTCTTTCCACTGACTAAGTCAGTGTGACGGGTGCCGGGGTGTGTGGGGCTCATGGCTGGGGTCCGGGGGATTTGCCAGTAATGGAGTAGTCCATCTGGGGGCCGGCTGACCACAGTCAAGGCCCCTGGATATCCCAGGCACCCAACCCCCATTATGCGAGGCAGTAGGTTAATGGGAAGTTAAAATTGTAGTGTTTGCATGTTCCTGGGACCATGACTGAGCATCCACTTAGGAAAAAGGTCCACTTATGGAAGGTTAAACATGTAATGTTAGCACATTGTTGGGGGACATGACAGAGTGTTCACCCAGGAAAAATGTCAAAGGGAGCTGTCTATTAGCAGATGGTCAACTGTATTTACACCCCAGAACAACAACAACAACAAAAAAAGAATTCATAGCGGTTAAAAAATTATTAAAATGAAGGAAGGCGATACATTACATTGTTGAGGGTGGCTGAAAGCTGGGTCATGGTCTTGTTGAAGCTGATGTACTTGAACACCTGAAAACACAGATCAAACAATTCATAATTTTGTTTGTATTGGTTTAAAGGAGTAATACAGGGGGCGATGAATTATCATGCATATTCTCCTTACTGGGCTTCCAAAATTTCTTGTGATGCAATTTAGCAGAATATGTTTAAACATCAGGACATTTTATCTTCAGGAACAAGTATACGGTGAATGGAACGTCGCTCGGTACCCCCATCATCAGCTGGAATCCATGCCTCCTTTCAGGGCCTATGAGGAGTTAATGGATGGGCAGCCTCAGCAGTGCCAAAAGGCAGCCACCAGGAGGGTACCGGGTAAAAAAAATGAGTTGAAACATTAACTAGTCACAGGCCCTGCGCGCCTGTCGTGGCTCCCCCAGATCCAGGCGGAAACGGACTCGGCAGCCTCACACATCTGTCTGACCACAGCTTTCCTTGCCCATTTTCATTTTCATGACCTGTTCTTGTTCACGACCTGTCCATTTGCCTATTCATTTTCATGACCTGTTTGTTTGATCATGTTGTAATATCATAGGGAGAACTTAAATGTTGGACAATATTGGGGCTATAAAGGAATTAGGATTTGGGCTTTTTACCTTGATCCATGCAAAAAACACTGCGACTGCCACCATGTTGTTAAACTGGGTCTGCCAGAAGCCCAGAGAATCAAAGTTTGCATACTGGCTGTTGTCTGCCAAGAGGCCTTTCAGCAAATCACTGACGGTGATTGTGCGGTACACATTGAATGCAATAGCCACATATCCAAGGAGGATCACAATGATGTCCAGGATGTTCCAGAAGCTCTTGAAGTACTTTAGTTTGTGCTTCTTTATTTCCAAGATCTCTTCAATGGTGTAGTAGACGATGAAGACAATGAAGATACCCTCGCATGCCATCACGAAGTGGTCCAAGGTGGTGACGTAACGGATCAGTTTCACTGTCCGGAAGTTGAATGATGGGATGCAACCTCCAGTGGCTGGGTACTCAAAGAGGAGTCTGGGGAGAGAAATAGAACTCAGCTCAAGTCAAACCTTGTCCCCAGTGGGGAGGGGGGGGGGGGGCGGCGAGGGGGCAGGGAATTTATGACTCGAGTTTAAGTTCACTAGAGTTGGGGTTTGAGTTATGAAAAACACCTACTGATTTTGGTGATAAGTACTTTGGAAATTTAGAGTTAGGTAGAATTTTAATGGTTAACTTTCAGATAGGGTGATAGTGTCACTGCTTACCATCTTTCTAGGAGTTAATTCAAACTCAAATCAAATGTAACTTGAAGGTCCACCTGAACTCAAACCCAAACTCAAACTCAAACTCATGGATTTCTCAATGCCTCCCAAGGGACTTCTTGTTTTTCAAAATTGCACGAGAGAAGGCCCTCGCAAAGAATGGATCAAGTGACATCAAAATGTTCCAATTTGGCCAAATTTAGCAAGCCATCTGCCAAGGAGTCAGTTAAAATCTCCAATAATATTAGACAAATGAAACCTGCTATTAGCTAAGACCTCTCACCACAATTTCAAATACAGAGATAACCCTGGGGGGGAGGTTAGTTCAAGTGCACCTATCAATGCTAAACCCAAGTAGGGCAGTAGGAAAGCCAGATGAGAGGCACTCAACCTCTGTGAATAATTCACTTTGAATTCCCCACCATTGGGGCCAAGTTGTGGGTCAGAATAGGTAAAATCTCCCAAGTATGTATTGACGAAGCATACCTGACAATACAGAACAAGTTGATGTTGGCATTGTAAACTGTAAAGTCAATGAACACTGCCCTGGTGCCGCGGTCTAACCACAGGTTTTCCTGAAATGGCAATAAATAAAATAGATACGTAAATAAATAAATTTATTTTTTTCTGAAGCATCTCAGCGGTCCGGAATTCTAAATCCTTGAATCTGATTGGCTAATGATGCATGCTCCAGCGGTCTGGATTTCCCCATCCGGACCCTGTGTACGGACCACTCCAATCCGCGGGAAAACTTGAAGTAAAATCATGTTACTCCTGCACAATGAAACGTTGGATTTTTCTTATTAAAATGGAACTTCTCTCTCACTAACCACGGTAAAGTGAAAGGAACAATCAGCAATGGAATAAAGGGCCTGGCCATTCTCCAAAAAAGGCGAGTATTCCTGTGTTTTTGTTGAGAAAATTTTGCTGGCTTGCTTTTTTAGAGTTGTTGACATGCCATTTGATTTAACATGGGTTATAGTCCATGGGCCAGGACCCCAAAAATGGCCATTTGGTACCAAAAAGAAGGACAAATTCTAACATACATTTTTGAAAACGTTGTTTTCTCCAGTTTATTTTGGTGTATGATAACTATGCCAAATGAGTAGCTTTAAAGGGGTTATCACGTGATAAAGTGACATCACTCAAATCTATAAAGTGACCAAATAATGCACAGAGATGACTAATAATGGTCTAATGGAAGCCTGAAAGCGCCATTATGGATAGGCTTTTAGAGTCTAATAATCCCGAGCAAGGTTTCCAGAGTTAAACTCTACTAAACATAAGTGTGGCTCCTGAACGGTTTCCATGGCAACGTATAATATTGCTAAATTTAGAGAATTTTTCAAAACTCATGACAGAACAAAACGGAAAAGTGGTTGTGGAAGCAAACACAACTTCAAGTTAGAGTTGATATAATTACTTCTGATATTTTGGCAAAAAGCTGGTTGAATTAGAAAGGAGCTATTTTTAAGAAACGTTTTACTCCTTAGTGTCATCGTCATCATCCTCAAGCAGGATAAGGCCTGAGTTCAAACTCGGGGTGGGAATTATGATTGATCGATAATATCTTCCACTAGATCGCATAGAACAGCATGAAACTTACCTGGAATATTAATATTAACGTGCCCTTTTGCCTTAACATACAATTTTGATCACGTGACAGATCACGTGACTAGAATGTAAAAATTTCGAAAAATCACGCGAGTTTTAGTTGTACTGATTAACAAAACAGCGTTTTCGATAGAAATTAGACATATCTAACATTCTGCGTTTGAAATGCGTGTCCTGGTTTTTTAAAAGAATATGTGAACGTTCAAAAGTGAAATTTTATGAAAGTTCTGGATTGCTGTAAATCTAATAAACAACACAACGCTCTTGAGTTTTGCAAACATGTTTCGGCAGATACGTCTGCCATCTTCAGTGTGAATTTGAACATAGTGTGCAGTAGAATGTAAATAGTGAAGAAATTGCAACTTTATATTAACTTTGGCTTAGTTAATATAAGCAATATACAACGCATTTCTACGGTTTATTGGCTCATTAATCAATAGACAAACATTCCAAATGTGAGGCTGGAAATGCTTAAACTGCATCTAGAAAGCGTTTTTGTTCGGTGTTGCCTCATAAACCCATTAACAATTCACCAAATGATTGCTATGTTTGGGAAAAACAGCCACGTGACGTGACGAAAACGCCTCAGTAATGCTCTTAAAATGTTAAGGAAGATGATCTTTCTCTACGTGCCAAATTTTGGTTTCATCTGCATACTCCAGCCAAAAATATCGTGAATAAACAATTCATTCCTGATTACTCCCTTGACCCAGGCCTTAAACTACTTGAGTCTGTGTCATCTGAGAAAAATTCCTGGATGGGTTTTTCACGTCGGTTATCAAAATCTAGTAACTTGCACATATCTGTGCACTTCAAGCCATTTGCTGGACAGCTGCAGATCGAACGTTGGCATGACCTTGTGTGGGACGAAGACAACAGCTCTAGTGTGGCAGTAAGCACTGGCTCACTGTTCATCCAATGAATGTCCAGCTTATTTTCCTCCTAAAACCAGCCCAAACCGATGGGGGTGGGTATTTCAGGGCAGCTTTGAGGGCTCCGCTTCCAGATTGCCGTTTGGTACTTTGAACGAGAAGCATGCTTGTATAAGCAGTCAGCACATGGTGGTAACTGGGTACTGAGTCGATGTTACCTTTCTTAACAAAGAACAACCTGTGCCTGAGCTCATTTATATTACTTGCTCCTGGTTGAGAGCTGTACACCTGGCACGTGCACTTCTGGAGTTTAAGGGGGGAGACTCTAAACTTCCATACTGTTGCTATGAAAAGTTCCTAACGGTCATATCTTGAAACCCCTAACTTCCACAGATAAGCTGTTTGGCCATATTTGCATAATGGAAGACATTTTCAAGATTCTCGAGTCACAACCAAAAGAAAGCCTAAAACACAAACGGTGTAAAGTTTTAGTTATTAAAAATGATGCCAACATTTAACGACCATTAAAATGCAAAACGGGATGTAACAGTTTCTTGAAATTTGCATTATTTAAGAAGTTATGACGTCAGAATTACATAAATTTATAGATTTTCTACTGCAGTTTTTCTGTTATTTACGTCAACAGTAATTGCGTTCGTCAGATTGTGAAGAAGGCTGATTTATCTCTAATTCGTGAAAAAATCGGAACCTTAGCTCTTTTTTTCCCGAGTTTTAGGGGTTTTTCTTTGTACTGTGCGGATGGGAACTGGTACTAGCTACGCGCGGCGCAATGTTGAATTTTAAAATTCAAGTGTTCATCCTCATACATTTCACCAATCTAGCGGCACAAAACGCTGCAAAACAGCGTTTGACAAAATGCCTGATCTGTAGTTAAGAGTCTCCTCCCTTAACGAATTCAACTGAAACGACTTTGTCGGTTGACAGACATACGGGATATTGCTGCTGAATGGGTTTAGTCAGTGGCTTTGGAGCATCGCTAACAGAGATTTGACATCGGCCTCATCTCTTGTAATTCTAGTACTCTGGAGATCGGTGTGCTGGAAACTTAATTTCTTCAAATCTAACATGTCCTTTATCTCTTTCAATAAGATACTGCAGTATTCGGCAGCCAGATAGTACTTGCGGACTGCTTTAAAGTAGAACCCCTTGGTGCCCCTACCGATTGTGTATCTTTATTGACAGTCTCTTTGCATGCTTGGTCAATAGGAATTTTTCCAAAGGAGTTTCATTTTCCTAACTGGACGAGAATCCTCTAGACGTAAGGTATTCCCAAGCTTCTGGTGATCTTCTTCGGGGTGAGACACATTAGAGAGATCTGCAGACAAGTAGCGAGAATAGTTCAGATCATCATATGCAAAACACCAAAAGAACATTTGTCTTTTTGCTGATAGATGCCGCTCCCAGTCTACCTCTCTTGGTGCTCTCAGCAAATTCAACAGTCTCTGTGATTTTGATATATGACATCCAGAAGCTAGACAGTTTTCAGTTAGTGAAGAGAAGATGATCCAGGTAGGTGTCACAAGGCGCGATGAACTCTGAGAAAGACGGACTTGTCTTGTAATTTTCTCTGGCATACATCATTGCCCAGAGGCAGTAGGCAACCCACAGTAGAGATAGTAATCAGTAGACTGGAGCTCTAGAGCCCCAGGTTTTCTGTCTTGGAGCCCTGCGTCTTTTATGCCGGAGCCCTGGAGCCCGAAACTTCTTTGGGATCCTGGTTAATAAACAATGAAGTTTGATCTGATTCTATAACTTTTTTTCTCTTGTCAGTCTCTCTTATCACGAATTTTTCACGTAAAAATCTCGGTTTTTCTTTACTCGTATCTGTTGTTGGGCTGATGATTGAAAGCATCTTCTTTACCACTCATGCTTAAGTTTGAGCCTATTACCTGCAGTTTAAACCTACACTTCAATGTGGCACAGCCAAGATAAGTTATGAATTTTGTCTGGATGACCGATGCAAATAACAGTAGGATCTTCATTTTGTCTTCGGAGGACCTCCCTGAAAACCACTTAATGTGACGGGAGCTTCCTCCATAAAGATTATTATTATTATACATACGTTGAGCACTCTAAGGTGACACTACCTTTAGCACTGTACTCCAAATTCCATAAACGTTATTGTTCTGTAGAAAATCTTCAATTACCGCTCTCAACAATAGTGACATCAAAGTAGAATATTAAAACGCTTTCTCTGATCTCCTCTTAATGCTGGGCTTAATAACACAAATGTTTCAATTCGTGTTTCCTGTTTTTTCTTGTTAAAATAATCATTTTTTATTTATCTCTTGCAAAACAATCGCCAGTGGACAGAAGCTGCAAAAAGTGAATTGAATGTTCCAACACAGAATTTCCAGTCACATCAGCAAAATCAAACTGCACCATACAAGATCTCTGATTATGTGATCAAAACTGGAAATCGACGGTTTTTATCGACTGTGTATTGCTTCATAATCAACACAAGTATAATCACGATAAGCTCCTGAAAAAAATATCCTAAGAACACATCACTGTTCGCTGTGATCTAACGCTATCTCTTAAATTTTACTGTTTACTGCAACATATTGAATACTACTGATAATAATAATAATAACAATAATAATAATAATGATAATAATAATAATAAGCGTGAAATCATTGATAAACGACATGAGTTTAATCACCCTAAAAGTATAATATTATAATCAGCGGGAAATCCATTACCCTAAGTTTTCTGATACATGAACGCCTACAAATATCGAAAACATAACTGACAGGGCCGAAAGCAAGGCAAACATCACATGAAAAACACCGAATCTACACAACCGGTCACAGAAATACCGTAAGCACAGGAATGCACCAAAGTGGTCACATAATCTCTTGGTTGTTATTGCAACCACGAGATAAACACTGTTGCTGTAAGAGCTCAATGTTCAGCTAATTCGCTCTTTTGCGCATTTATCTACTTGCCTAATAGCTAGTTTTTCTCCAAAAACAACAGGGCTGTAAGAAACATCCAACAACGAAGCACTACTCACCCGTCAAGGGAACCACCATGTTGGATTTAACCCATACGGTCATGCGGATTTCCCATTTTTTTATTTTTTCATTGTCGTAACATTCCTTCAAAAATAGCCTTTTTTAACCAAATCCAATAAAAGAATATACAACAGTTTTCCTTTTTACCATCAAAATTGCCGGAAAACTGCAATCGTCCCATATTTATAGGAGTTTTATGCACAGCCTCGTTTCCATGCTAAATGAGTATTCTGAGAAATTTCACATTTAAAAAACTACATAAAAGCTACTTTTCTAGAAAGGTTATCATACCAATTTCAAAACACCTCAGGGAGGACTATCAATTGATAGCACTCACGTTTTGTCCCTCGATTTGGTACCGAAATCTGGTCTGGCCCATGGACTATTAAATGCAAGGTAGTCTTTTCTCCAATTTGACCTCCGTTTCTCGGTTGAAATTTCGTTATTTTCCTTAGAGATCTCTTTTCTAATCTTGTCCCATTTAGCTTCATTCAAGACAAATATGATTATTAAAGAATGTTAGCTAAAATAGTCAAACAAGAAACCTCGCAACGCTGTGTCTTCGACAACAACTGCTGCATGCCAACAGGTTTTTTTGTACAGTTTAGTTTTCTCAAAGTATCGATTTGCGAATGTCTTGACCAAGAACGAACAAACATGTTTAAAATACTAAGATATTCAGTGGAGCTTGTGGAGTGTAAGCCTTAGTTTTCACTAAGTCTTACTTGTTTTAAAGATGTTTCGGTACTGAAAACCAAATTTAAACGTGTGATTTCATTTTCAACAGGACAAAGCTTATTTCTTTATTCTTTGCTATGAGACGTCGGGGTTTGTTCTTAACGCTTATTGTTTTATGATATATTTTAAATTCTTTTATCGTTAGTCTATCCTTTATCCCTATGATTTGCTAGCGGCTCTTTTTCACAAGCTTAAAAATCTTAACTTAACTTTGATCGTGGGAACTAGCGCATGTAGAAAGACTGTTTACAAACAGTTCTCAAACAAATTCGCCTAGTTTCAACTCCAAAATTGCAGAAAAAAATAAACACATTATTCACCGGCCTAGGTCGGTGAATAACATATATATATTACACCAGATATTTGCAACATCTACAGCATTTCCTTTTTTGTAATTGTTCCAATGGTCTCAATAAGGAACAAGAAAAGCCCCAGGGTCGTAAGACCCCGCGGTTGTTGTCCCTCCCTAGGGTGCAAAATATGTTACGGTCACTCAAGATACGAGCCCTAGCCTGTGCAGCGAAAGAAGCGTCAAGTATTTGTTTGGCCAAGCGAAAAAACTGGAGGTCTGGGGCATGCCACAATAAGTTTCATTGTCAGAGCTTTAATGTTCTTGAAGCACACAGAGGGAAGCCAAATTAGCTGCCAACCCCCCCTCCCCCCTGGCTGGGAGGACCAAAAAAGCTTGGTCTGAATGGGTTATTATCATTTTGCAAGGCACTGGGTGTGGGATAGGCATTGCTAGAAATAGCTGACGTAATACAGCACTGTGATGTCATAACACTGGCACCTTTTAATACCTACATGGGTGTAGCAGGTTACGAGTAGGTTCAACTGATATTAAACACTGTACTTACCTTCAAACTGTCTATTATAGCCTTGGTTTGTTCCCTTCTGGGTTGAAGAAGGAAGGTGAAACCTCCTCCACTGTAAGTTGTGATCCTTCCCCAGTGTGACTTTCCTTCTAGATCTTTCTCAGTCTTGTAATTCCAACTGCATCAGAAAACAGAATGGTTGACTTTGATTTCCTTAGTCAGCATCCCACGTTACATGTTAATGCATAACTCAACTTCAGGGTTCAAAATAAAATCAGAGCTTTAAGTCTGAAACTGTTGGCATTTTCAACAGTTTTTTGTCTCACGTTGTGTGACACAATTAACTACATTGGAATAAAATGTTTCCAATCTTTAACGAGTTCCTTTATGAAACTCCCACGTTTCTGTACTGTTTTTAATTGTAGAGTGAGTAATTTCTTGTGAAGGTTCACAATTTCTTCGAAAGTTTGCTGTGAAAACACTTTGCCTGAGATGAACTGTGCACGAAATCTAATCTGATAGCATCCTAGTGTTTTTTTCAAAAACTGAGATTGTAGAACTTGCCTTCTCCGGGACGAAAACACTTTTCACTTGACTGAAAAAATCAAATCCTGATCGGAATTTAATGATTCTCTCCTGCCCGAAGTTTCGATGTTTTAGTTTGTTTGTCAAATTATTTGCAAATTAAGTCAGTCTTTTGCAAAAAAAACAAATGCCGCCACCGTGAAACACTTTTATTTGGGTCTCCAGCAAATTAAACTACTGGACGAGAAGGCGAAAGCACACACAAAAGTGACAAGGTGCTAACAGGAACAGGATCAAACACTCAGTGGTAACAAAGAAAATCGTGAATGAAAATTTGCTCAGTTTCTAAAAGAGAATTGAATTGCTGCGGCACTGCAATGAATCCTATGCCTGCTCCATTTCCTCAATTAGGTCGAGTTACTGAACACGTATGATGCCACGTCGGAAAAAAGAATGCCAGCAAATAGAGATTGTTGCTAGAACGATGAGGTGATTTACAAGAACTGAGACTGATTGATAATGCTTTAGAAATTTAGAAATTTAGAAAGCTTTTAAGACATCATCCAATTCGCTTTAGTTACAGGTTTGTGTGTAAGTGTAAGTGTACTTGTTCCAGCGACGTTGATTTCGCCAATCAGGCCATCTCATTTTTTCTATTTCTACAGTGAAAAATCACCGGCAAGCATGGTCAAAGTGTCGGCTATCGCCAGCAACCGGCTGCTATTTTAAACCCTGCAACTTATGGTATTCTCTGGTACTGTGCCCATTCTCCTCAATAGGAGCACAGGTCCTTGCTCCTCCCCCCTCCCCCCTCCCCTCAATTCTTTCTCCTAGCACCACTGCCAGTCTTCTCAACAGGCCATTGTGAGAGTGCCAGTTTTGATTTTTGAAATCATGTCTCAAACAGCAACTTTCAGGCAAACAGTGGTGCAATAACAAGTCAACTGCTTACACAAGGAAAGAGTGAGCATTGAAGGAGGAACTTTTTAACATAAATTATAACATAATTTAAGTGACCTTTTTCAGAATTAGCCAATAATAATATACATGTATGGCCCCTTTTGAGTCAAAACAGCAAACCATTGCCCCTTTTTTCAGACCAGTGGGCAAAGAAATCTTATTTCAGCCCAAATGGTCCACCCACCCCCCTCTCCTGAATTGTTACACACTTATAACACCTTTCATTGGAAGTATCTCTAACATGCTCTAACCATCCTTCACACCCTATCAACACACACAAACAATGACCCCTCCCTAATATTTTTCATATACATTTCATTATTTTACCTAGGTTGCATAGATGCATGTACAGAAAAGAAAACAACTTAACAGTTTCAGGCTCCTTCCTTGTTTGAATACTCTGGCAAGGTGACTTCTATGCCTGCTGGGCTTTTGAAAGATTTTGCAACAAGATGACTGATTCCTTAATTCTCACTACCTGCTTACTTGGACTTGTTATAAACAGCCAGGTAAAGAGAAATTGGGAATTGATCATGATTGCATAGGATTTAAGGGTTAACACTTACGCAGATCCATTCTTTACACCAAATGGCTCTGTGTCTTCAGCTCCGGGGGAATATGGTGCATAGCACTCTTTGATCACACTCTTGAAGTCATCATGCACACTAAATTGAGAAATAAAACACAATTCAATTATCAAACTTGCAAGTACTTAGTAAAAGTAAATGCACATTTCTACACCACATGATTAACAGTGGCAAATTTTTTAAAGGGTGGGTAACCCTGTCCAATGAAGCGATCCTTTACATGTCTTTAAATCTTCAAGCCCCAGTATCAACATGCATATTCTATCTTTGGTGATAATTTGAACAAGTAGTGTTACTGTAGGGAGAAATACATGTAAAATGCTTGTCACTATTAAAGGTCAAAGGGTTAACGGAAGAATTACTATATCCCAACTACATACAGCTCTTATGTAGCTGGAATGAGTTTTAACAATCTGCTTAAAAGTGCCTATGGCTTTTTTTTTACCTTTTTTTCATTACTTGCAAAATGA
The DNA here is from genome assembly GCA_964017195.1 of Siderastrea radians. Taxonomy (NCBI): domain Eukaryota; kingdom Metazoa; phylum Cnidaria; class Anthozoa; order Scleractinia; family Rhizangiidae; genus Siderastrea; species Siderastrea radians. The sequence goes on along the minus strand of OZ024894.1, from coordinate 9,523,603 downwards.
AGTAAAATATTCCATAACATTCACTTACACGCAGGAAGTATTGGTGACTCGCAGTTGCCTCATGCGTGGCCGTCCAAGAATTTTGTTTTCAAAGTAAATGAAGCCAAGATCTTCTTCTGATACATTCTTATCATTGTAATACTGCTCCCAGTACAAGCCATCAGACAGAGGACCATTGGCATACTGCAAAAATCAGTGAAGAGAAGAGTTAAAAATCTGTAAACCTCATTATTAGCTGTTTCTTACCAAGCAATAAGTGCTAAGATTTTAATGAACCAGTGGCCGATTCAAACATACTTAAAAAAGTTCATGAACTGCACTATTACAGCCCCACCCCCCCCCCCTTGGGATTCTCATTAAAGTTTCCTATGGGAGGGCTCTGCTCTGAGGTTCAATCCCTTACCCTTTAATGTACTCTTTATCAAAATAGTACCCCTCCAAATACCTAGAACATAAATTGCATCTCTTTTACACCTCAAAAGAAAAGCTAAATGAAAAACAGTAGATCGTCGCAGGTTTTAGTCGCTCAAAGGCACCAAGTTTTAGTACATTTTTGGGTTGCGATTTTCTGCCAATACTTGCAAACGATTTTTTAGCACTTAGTATTAACTGCCATCTCTTTAGTTTAAGGTGTATTTCGGCTACCTTTAACATAATCAAACAGTAGATTTCCCTGCCCCTTCGTATTCTGCAAGTGCAAAAAGGCACCCATTTTGGGTAAAGCCTTCTCATATAGCCCACTGTAAGGAGTACCCCCCCCAGCCCCCATGTTACAGCCAATTTTACTGCTTTGTATAACATGCAGGACCTTACATCATCAACAGCATGTTCCTACAGTTTGCCCAGTTTACTCACCATCCAAAACTCTTTCATTGTAGTTATATCCTTGAATGTATTCCTGTTCTCCATTGTTGTCTCCACAAACAAATCTGCATAAGTAATTTTTGACTGATAAGTTTATTATACCATGCAAGCATATAAGTGGAAAGCTACATCAAGAAAGCTCCTAGAAAAATTATACACCATGCAAACTGCTCACCTCTCATGACTTTGGTGTAGTAGTACATAGTGGAGTTTGTCATTCCAAATGTCACTGAAGGAAAAAGAATTGAGATCATGCCATGAAAGATGTTATTCATCATGGTCTGTAATGATAGCTTACTACCTAATTGTTTGTCTCATGATTTAGTCAATTTGATGTGGATCGGGACACTTCGACCAGTACACTGCGGACTGCTAAGGGGACAGCGTCTAGTCAGAACAATGAGAATTGAAATCCTCCAACCATTAACAACCACAGTGAAGAACAAAATACACAAATCCCCAACAACCATGGTGCTACTAATTAGGATACAGTGACACAACCAGTCGACACCAATGCCTGATGAAGACCAGCAGTATACATGTAGCAGAAGAAACACCGGGATTCACGTCAAAGTGACTGCACCATGAAACAAATGATTACCTTAACCATCAAATAACTGGCTGAATTTTTATTTCTGTCCACAGAAATCATGTTTATTACTGAGGATCACAACCAGTTACAAGGTGTGGGGGGGAGGGGTGGGGGGGGGGAGGAGGAAGGAAGGGGTTTGAGTGAAAAGGTGACATCTAAAGAAGGGGGACCCATTTAAAGAAGGAAGTGGGTTAATAAAGGTTTTACAGTATTCTTTCAATACTCACAGATGCAGAGGATGGTAATGAACACCAGATAGATGACCAGCTCCCGCAAAGTGGTCTTTACATGTGTCTCAGGATCTGAGTCAGTGTCCTCTGTCTGACGTGTCCTCCACAGACCTACCAACCAAAACAAAATAAAATGAATTTTTCTTCACATTTATTTAACGTCAATTCAGCAAAAGTAACAAAATACAGCAAAGACCTCAAATATCAGCCATTACTAAATTCTAAAATTATCATAGCTTTTGAATTTCTAGCTTTCTTATTGGTTCAATAGACACAGCTTATGATGAAATTGGATGCCATGCTAAGTGCCGCTGCCTGCAAAAGTTTTTGCTGCGAAGCAAAGGCCTTGTCCAAAAATAGGGACAAAATCCACAGTCGTTACTGAGGTTATGAAAATAGGCAAACAATCAGATCAGATCTACATCATCTTCACAGTTGTCTTCTATTAAATTTTGTTTTTAATATTGTTTATCTCAAGTCTCTAGTACACATTGCAAGGTTCAAAATTTTGTTTGAATTTTTTCCAAAATCAACAAGAAATTAGTCCAAAAATTATCCATCTAAAATAAAATGTCAAAAATTAAATTTGTGTGAAATTCAATGTATTCCATCTGCTTTTTCACTTTTTTCCCTCCCCTGTCTACATTGTTGACCTTTCCTAATCTAGGTCAAATGTGTTGTTATGTCATTTTAATGGACAGAGTAATGCTTTAGATTTGAGATAAGATCATGCTAATCTATTGTAATAATTTTGTAGGATATTTGAAATGGGGATTAAGAAACTGATTACTGGACTCAAAACACTCAAATGATATTCGTTGTTACTTTCCAGGTCTCAAAATGCCAGTAATAAACAAGAAAAACTTAGATCATTGTTCTCTGTAAGGAATGAATATAAAGATACAAATTGGCACATCCGTTAGATTAAGAGTACTGTTGTAGGAGCAAATAAGAAAGTAAGAAAGAAAGAAAGAAAGAAAGAAAGAAAGAAAGAAAGGAAGAAAGAAAGAAAGAAAGAAAGAAAGAAAGAATTGTTGCATCTTGCATTAATTAGCACCTTTTTTATTTCTAAACATCTGTGGAAACTAAAGAATACCTTGGAAAACAAATACTGTCAAATTTCTTCTATTAAATCTTGACGTCAGTTTTAAAAAGATAACATAAGTTAAAAAATTCAAGAATTTCCCCCTGACAATAAAGCATTATGTATGAAGAAATAAAATCTAGCAGAGTGAGAAACGATAAAAAATTCAAGAGCAATCATTTGTATTAAACCTAATGATTACAGACCAGGGTGACTATTGTAAGGTTTTGAAAAAAACAAAGCAAAGTGAAGACAGCTGGCACCAAACAATATGCAAGGAAGACTAACATAAATAAAGTGGAAACCTATTTATTCACCCATGAAAATGGTATTTTTTTTTTTTCAAAAAAAAGGGCAAAAATGAGTTATCTTCAGTTGAATATTTTGATTTTCATTTTTTCTGAAGTCGCTTTCAATTCAATATTGTTTTGACAACTTGGTAGAAATAAACAGCAACCAACATAAATTTGACTAAATCCAATTTGACTAGCCACATAAATTACTACCTTTGTGTTGAAAAACAATGGAAATAGAAAAACCATTTCTGTTAAATATTTCTTTAAATGGTCTCCCCTTAGAGTAATAAGGTTTCAAAACTGAGTGCGATCCTTGAATTGTTAATAAAATATGTAAATGAAAACTAGCCCTTCTGTAACTTTCGGTCTCCCGATATTTATTTTGGTTTCCATTTGGGAGCATTACCCGCATTTTAACCATCGCAAGGCAAATTACAAACCCCGCTTAAAATAAAACTTCATGAAATTTTAAATTAACTATTATCAGGAGGGCAAATGAGGGCTATTTCTGAGTTAACCCTTCAAATCTATCGCTGACTAATCGCACGGTTGCCTAACAGCAAAGGAAAGCCAATTCAATGCAACCCGCCTGGAACCAAGACCTTGAACAGTCACCGAAACAGTTAGTAACAATTTTTACAGCCCTTGCAATTGGATAAAAACGTTTCAAAGAACAGCCCGAAAATTTGCCCAAACGTTAACGATTGCATTGCAAATCTAGAGACATAAATAATTTATCGAGGGGGAAAGTTGCCGCTGGACTAAGAAAACAAACACAACAGCAAAATATCTGATGTGGGGTTCTCGATTCTTTAAGATGGCAAGCTGTGAATTTCTTCTTTTGAAAATTGAAAATTACCAGATACGCGTTTGGGAATTCAAAAATTTCATACTAGATAGTTCTCTCGAAGAGATTAGGTTCGATTATGGGAAAAACGTATGTTTCTTAGCTTCTACATAGTAAATATTGGCGCATAAAACATAATCTCTTATTCAGAGACAAAACACCTGCCTCAACCTTCATTAAATTTTTACGTTCTGGCAAACCGAATGTGTGGTGAAATAAGTTAGATCCTCGCGAATTCTGTTCTAGAGAGAGACCCAAAATTGACCAAATTGAAATAAACAGTACAATCTCTAATAATATAACGTGAAACCGACAACACGTCACTTTGAAATCTACCATTGATAAATTGGAGCGCGCTGCGAAAATGACTCGGAATTCTGTGCAGTGGTTAAATTACAGCTCGTTCTCTTTGCATATCCTTCCTTCGGGATTTGAAGACTACAATTAACGAAATCATCCTAGCGTACATCAAAGACAATTGCTCCCACTAGGCCAGACAATTCGAAGAACTGACCCATAGAAAATTACCATTCGAATTACGTGACACTTTTTACAGAACAACAACACCGAAGAACTCGCGGTAGAGTTACTGACAAGTTATTCTAGATACCTAGGAATGTTCAACTGTAGTTTGTCCCGCGATAAAACTATTCTTACCTCGAATGATCCTTTTAAACCGCGTCCAGCAACCAACAGGAACGTTCTTCGTTCCCGGAGCTCGAACGTCCGTGGGGACACGGCCTTGATGGCTCACGGGTTCGTGAGTCATAGCAGAAGGAAGATCGACGGCAGCAGAAGCTGGCGCTCGCGGAGAGAAATCTATCTCATCATGCCCACCGCCAAGCAAGTCATCCGACCAAGCGTTGCGAGAATGCGAAGACGGGGGACGACTCTTCTCGTGCATTTCCAGCTCATCATTCATGTTCATGCCGAGGCTGGCTTGAGAGCCAAGACCACTTCTGTTTCGGCGCTTAGCCGATCCGCTCATGTTTGCGATGTGTTAGGACCTTTTTAATATAAAAAAGAGAAAATTTAGTCCCGTAACCGCTAGTTTTACAGCGAGAATTTACAAGGGACTGCGTATTACTCCCGACTTGCCCTAAATGCAGATCGATCAATGTGAGTTTTCAAATGTTCGCAGATAAGGTCATGCATATTTCATGTCCTACGCAAATGAAACAAAATATGCCAATCATCCATGCTTTAATTGAAGTTTCTATAGTTACGGTGATGGAGGAAAATTTACGAAACACTGAATTGAATCCAAAAATATATACCGCAGTTTGTAAAAACGTCAAACGAAGATATCTATCCTGTCAAATTGGTTTTTACGATGTAGAAAATTAGAAGCACAATTTTGTAATTTTTGCCTATTACTGTTACGATTAATAAATCTTTAACAGTCCTCGTCCTATTGGTTGGAAAAGAACACATGAAAGGAAACCTTGAGAAGTGCTAAACAGGAAAAATGATGTGGAAAAATTTTATCGTGTTAAAATAATAACAAGGCCCTTCAAGCTCCAGGGAGGGAAATAGCAAAGCACTTATGCTTACCAATCAACCAATGAAGCCAGAAAAAACGCAGGGTGTTAAAAAGCGAAGAAAAAAATGGAATCGATCTGTGCGATTTCTTGATCGAATTCACCTGTACTCAAGGATGGCAAATAATGCTGTGTTATAAGCAATGAATGTTTTATGAAGGCAACGAAATGAAGGAAGTTGATTGGATGTCCCTTGTCAACTACATTTCTCTGTAAAGCCCTTGACGTATTGCGAAATAACTCATATACATTAGGAACGAAATTATTTTTAGAAAACTAAGATAATAAACAACACGATCCTTGACAAACCTTATTCATTATCAGACAAAACAGCTTTAACAGGCTTGAGTTTTCTTTGCAGCTTAAATAAATCTATAATAAACATAGTATTTTATTCATTGCAATAGAAAGAGTCAGTATTTCTACCGGTTTCAAATTCAACAATTTTAGAAATATAAAGACGAAATTGCAAAACAACTGACAATCAAAATGAGTTCAATATAGAAAACAGTGTCAGTGAATTTTTGGTCCGTTGATATTGCCCTTTCTTCTCTACGTGGGTTTATATGATCGAAGGATCATACAAGACGAAAGGCCGGAGTGAAAAACCTCAGAGGTTTACCACAAACACCGATTCTCGACGAAAATGAGTATTTGGCCGCTAAGTAAACTCTGCTCTCTGCTGGTGAAAGCTTATTGGATAAACGACAGCTTTTGCTATCTTGACCTGACAAAACATTGACAAATTAGGGAAGTTGTCGAATCATGAGAAAATAAATTGTTATAGCTGTAAGAACTTCCCTTGTGCATAAATTATCAAAATTAACTGACAAATGTTATCAAATTTGGAACTTAAAAGTTTTTTTTTTTGCTTTCATTTAGACTTTCTTCTATACATTTTTCATATTCTAGAATTTTCGTTTCATTGTAGCCCAAAAGGCGTTTTCTTTATGTCTTGCCGTTCAATCCTAGAGCTCCTCAAACGCCTGGTGGATAGATTATTCACACTTTGTGTACACCAAAACAATTCTTTTCTTGCTATATACAGCCTAGATGGAAATTCCTCCAAGGAACCGAAATAGCCGAAAGAAAAACGTATTAACAAGATTTTATAGGGGCGGATCAGTTAAGTAAGAAAGGAGACTTGGCGTCTGAAACCGCCTACAAGAAACTAAATTCAGTAATGGGGGTTTCATTCACCCGCCGGAACATAGGGCGACCAAGAAAGTTCTGCTCGCAGGGTACCTCGATCTCAGAGCGATAAAGTCATTACTAGCCACATGTTTCCACTAAAAATTGTGGTTGATACTGAAACCGTGGTCGTCAAATTACAAACCACCGTACACGCTCTTAAAATAACTAGGCCTACGTAAGATAAAGAGTAAGCTGGAAGAATTGGATGGAAGAAATCAAATAAAATAGAAAGGGTCTCTGTTTCCCTCGCGGGAACACATTGATCCATTTTTTTCTCGCCAGTAAAACAGTGTTGCAATTTACGCCACTAGACCAAAACTTCGGTGCAACTGATGTAAACATTATTTCATATTTTCGCTAAACTGAACTATCATCTGCCTTGAACACTTGTGAGACAGAAACAACGAAATATTTACTAGTTAAGTGCGATAACATTTCGAAGTGGTACTCTGGAGAATTGTGAATATCATTTCCAAGACCTCTCGTTGTTTCTGAAAATTTGCAGGCCAATGAAATTCGCAGTTTTTACAGACATTTGCGTTTGTGGCGAATTGCGGCGGAATTGTTACATAACAAGTATGAAATATTTGCGCAAAGTCATATAATTTAGTTTCCAAACTGTGACGTCTTTCTTTTAACTGAGTGCAATAGAGAAGGTACGAAAAAATGCTTTAAAATGTACCGCAAAACGTTTCCAAAAATGACAACGAAAACTTTCCTATTTTCATGATTTTTTCTGTCATATTTAATGAAGGTTGCTTAAAAATGAGAATAAACGTAACTTTAATCGTAAACACTCGTAAATAATTCCCCTTGACAGGTCACCTGTTGGTAGCAATATTAAAAAAAGATTTCATATGTCGCGCCACTACTTAGTCCAAGCTTAATTGCAGGAATTTTTTTCAAATGAGTGTTTTCCAACGATGGTATCTTTCACTATTTTCAAAATAATGAAAGCACGAACAAATGTAACTTTCCCCCCTTATCTTATCGCACGAGAGTTTACAACCCACGCCCGAAAGCAGGCAGTTTAAGCTTTTTTGGGCGATAACATGCTAACGATGATGTTGCATATCAAAGCTGTAGCCATGAACCATCAAGAAACCCCAGTTTATTAAGCTGTCAGCAAAACGCGTTCAAAAACGTGACAAACAAGTGCTTGTACGCGTGTTCTCGTTGCCCAGGACACAAATAGGAATAGGAAGTTAAATAAAGATGTAAAGCTACACGCAAACCGGTCGAACACGAGAGAGAGAGAGAGTTAAACTGAGCCTGGATATATTATTATTTGATCCAGTTTCCATTCGAGAATATTCGGCTGAAAGCTCTTTATAATCATTAAACAATTGTTTTACATTGAAAAACCTGGACGAGACAAAGCACTAGGCATGCTTACATCAGCGAGACAAATTATCTGAGATAAAACGTGCTAGAATGTGTCCGTTTCGCCAAATGAAGGCAGAACTTGACTCACATTCCCAGGCCACTCCAATAAACGCCCCACACTCGAAAACCTTTCGGTGGAGGCGTTAAATCGTGACAGGGGGCACGTCTATTTTTAGACCTTTTCAAGCTTTTTCTCGCCATATTGGTGGGGATGAAAACATGGCACGAAATACAGTGTTTGCATCAAAAACAAACAGACAAACAATATTTTTAGTAAATTCTCTAGTTAATTTTTAATTCTGCGACTTTTGACAATTTTAAGTTTCAATACATTAGTCTGTAAATTCGTCTGAGGGAATTTGCAGACAAATGTATCATAAAAAGTGAAATTACAGCTGCTAGCTTTCCAGCACACTCCACTTCAAATTGGACCTCTAAGGACTTTGGCCTAGTACTTAAAGACCTTAAAGTTAACATTAAATTTGCAGTTTTTATAAAACCCTTTACACGTTGAATTATAAAAAGCTTTTTTCCAAACTCGTAATGCGCCGATCAATTCGAAAGTTCAACATCCCCCCCCGGGCAACCCCCCGGGCATTTGAACTTTTGAAGATTGGCTTGTTCAAATTCCCTCCTGTCAGGGCAAAAAAGCCGTTCAAATGCCCCACCAATTAGTACTGAACTACCTCTCTTCAAAGACAAATTTCGTCTTCAATCAAACACTTCACACGCCTTCCAGAGAGAGATAGGCCGTAATAACACCTTCCACCTTCTTTTAAAGACCCTTTTGACAGAGTTATTTACTAACAAAGGCGACATTCTGTCTTTTAAATCCGTCAGACCCTGCAAAAAACCGAAAAAACTCACAGGTGTATTACGTCAGAACAAGAGATAAATCCGGTTCAAATTCCCCACCCTTCCAACGCAACATTCAAATTCCCCCCTCCCCGGACACGATGCACAGTCAAATGCCCGGGGTATGCCCGGGGGGGGGGATGTTGAAGTTTCGAATTGATCGGCGCATAAGTACAAACTCAGTGACCACGGATATGTACCATTTTAAAGGGCCTGATGAGTGTAAATTATAATTCATATCAAATGAAATGAAAGAAGGTTTGGCTTTCATAAAAATGGGTATAAGATGTACAAATTAAAAAAAAAAAGATCAAAATAACCTTCTCTTCAGCTGTAGTAGGTATATACCCAAGCCATGACTTATTTTGCAGCTCTCAATGCAAAGAACAACAAGAGGCAGATAGATAGGCCCCTTTTATAGGACAAAAAAATTTAACAAGTTTTAGGGGTGGTCAACCCCACCAGATATATGGGGGGGGGAGAGATTTCTTCCTTTAATAAACACACCTTACCAAGATTTTGGTGGCAAAGTTTCACTGAAATTGACCAAATATTGACTGTGTTGTATATGTATAATATATGTATGTTTTATCTGCTTTTTTGTTTTCTTTTGTTTGGGAGTTAAGTGAAACGAAAGGTCTGTTCCTTTCTCCTGCCACTTTCTTGTTTGACCATGCTTTTCTTAGTATGGTTTGATTTATACACTTGATTGAAAAAACGTTGTCGTATGATAAGTAGAAACCATAAGATGTGAGACCCAAGGGCTTTCTGGGAAGTGTTCGTACAATAACTGTATTTGCATAATCCCCAGGGCATAGAGCACTTTTCAAATGAGTGTCATAAAACCAAAACCAAAGTCATTACCCCAGCTAATCACAACAAACACAAATTATCCAATGAACCAATCACAACTCGAAGCAAGCACATGTTACTGGCGTCAAGCGCGGGAAAAAACGTGCGAGCGCGAGCAAGTCGCCACTGATTGGTTTGAGTTTTACTCCTGATTGGTCGAGAAAGTGGCGCGAGATTTTTTAACCAATCACAGAGCGAAGTAAAGCAAAACCAAAGCAAAACACAAATTACTTTCGACACTCAATTGAAAACCGCTCTAATCAGAGAGTGATTGTTTTCAAACAGTGCTGGAACAATGCAGTATTTCCTTATTTCTGAATAGTTTTCCAGCAAAAACTGTTTAAATAGTTCATGAAAGGATGCAAACTTTTGCAAGTTTTGCACTGTATAGCGCTCAAATTGGCCCTTATTGGTCAAAAAGGCTCGCACTGCTTCCATTACCACATGCAACTCACTGCAATCAACATCAGTCACAAGAGAACAATCTGTAAATGCTAATACACATCTAGCCAAAACTCCATTGGGACTCATTGTTAAGGGATTATGCTTTTCATATGACAACGTTTTTTCAGCCCAGTGTATATTTATGGTATTTATATTGAGTGTGTTTTATTGCATTTGTGATCATAATAGTATTATTTATGATCATAAATTTAAATTTGCGGCAAACACATTAAATTGAATAAAATTACAGAGGGCCTCAAAGTGGAAAGGGTTAAGAATTGAGATTTTATAGTTCCCATACTATGTCTCTGATGATGATGATACTGCAACCCATCTTGGAGAATAAAGTTTCGAATTGGTAAGCGACGTCAAAAGTTATTGTTAAACCTTGGTTATGCAGTTGACATAAGATTCTTATTCAGTTCCATAAACCCTGCACGGTTAATTCCCCTGGGTATTGGCTGCTTCCGGCCCCTCCCCAAATCACTAAAAATGCACAAACTTCGTCTTGCATAAATTCAGGGATTATGCGTTGTTCAATTCTACCTGTTACCATGCCCCCCCAGAAATACCCCCGGGGATTTGCAATTTTTTTCTGACTTGGCAGTCTATTCCCCACCCCCGGGCACGCAGAAAGAGACGATTCCCAACCCCCAGGACTCCTCATCGACCACATATACGTTGTTTTGTGTACAAAACATAGATTACGATATTGATTTCCGTACAATGGCAAAACCAGACGTTTTGACAAGAACTTAAACGCTTTTCTAGAGTTTATTGAACGAAGAACACTTCATGCATAATATATTAAAAACACGAACACTATATTTGAAACAGAAAACTGAAGAAAAAGCTCTTACCGCACTGGCATATGGCTGGCGATTAAAGAAATGTTCTTCCCCATGTGTTTTATTCTAAATATAGCACATACACACAAGAGGCCCGTGAACAAATTGATGGCAGCATTTAAAGGAGTTTTTCTTGGCTTGTTTTATAAGAACACTGGACTGAGATCTCTGTTTAATGTAAAGCTGTGCACCCGTTTTAATATAGAGTCTATTTAAGTCGTCTTATTATAAATATAAACACACTGAAAAAATATTTCTTTGTTTGTGACGACCGCCATTCATTCAGTACGCATCAAACGCACGTTCGTTCAACAATTTATAATAAACGTACCATCGACTACAGATTTTAATTTTGAGGAATTGTTCTTCTCTAAGAAGTCTGCTACAAATTCTAGACAATTTCCCTGGAAATAGGCAGTCTTCTCCACGCGGTCTGGGGCCATCGTATCAACTGAGAAGTGATGTACTTTATAACAACAACAAGAAGTTATTTTCGATTTGCCCCGCCCCCCTACCCCCGGGACAAGACTGCTTCAAACAATTCCCCACCCCCGGGCCCGAAGGGCCCGACTTGTCCCCGGGGTTGCCCGGGGGGGATGGTAACAGGTAAAATTGAACCATGCATTATATAATTATTAGAACTCTATGAACTGGTTGATTACTTGTCAGTAGAAAAGAACTTGAGCTAAGCTTGAAACGCGCGATTTTTTAACAAGTTCATCAGCCTTCTAAAACTTACTGGTATGTCATCCAGAGCAAACAATTCAAAAACCTCTGTATCGACTCTGTATACAGCTGTCCGCTTTCATCGTGGGCACATCGCGTTAAATCTTTGCTTAGACTCTTTAAATCTCGTATTTACCATTGACTGACCATTTGCCTCTTAGCTTCTAATCGTATTCTTCTCTACTGCAACGCGATGTCACTCCTTTATAAACCGAGAAACCTTGGGAAAGAACACACAAGACATCTGTTAGTTAAGATGATTTATGCGCTACTCCTGTGGCATGTCGTCGGGTTCGTTTCAAGACAGTTTGAACAGTTTATCGACGTTCTCTGCAATTGTTTGCTGTACTTCCTTGGGAGCAACAAAAGATGGTAAAAGAGCCTACATGATAGACTTATAAGAGGATAAAAAGCATAATCGAAAGCAAAGAACAGTTCAAAATTCCCACCTCTATGATGGCCGCCATTTCTTTCGTTAGAGAGAGACTGGATTCCAAGTTGGTAACCTCGACATCATGACTTATGACTTGAGCCCGCGTTTTTCCGAATAGAGGAGCGACTAGAGTTGTTTAGCTGAATCTGATGAGAGCTGTCCGACTGGGCAGGCCTGGCGGGCTATTTAAAATGGCCGGTTATGGCCGGTATTTGTGGGATTTTCCCGTACGGTAAACAACCCGTTGGTTAAAGCACAGTGTTGCGTGGTTAAGAAAAGTCTGTGTGTTTTTGGACAGCCAATACCATATTGTATCTTATTTCAGTTTGAAAAAATTTTTGCTTTCATCGGTAAAATGGTGAAATTTTGGCTTAAACGAGATTTTACGAATTGTGCTTACATGTCCCAGTCGCTTTATTTTATCGCGAAAGTTGCAAGTGGTGTTTCATTGGTTGTGGGGCTTTTATTTTTTCCTCTGTTTTCGAGTCGGCCCAAGAAAATTGCTTTAGATGTGGAAGTCTACGGGCAAGTGAATTCCTAGGCGATTTATAACGACTTTCTCCCATAAAGCCTGATACTCAGGCTAAACTTTGTCGTGTTGGTCAAGTGAATGCTGAATCGCTCGCTTGTCAACGCCACAGAAAACAACTCGAGAAAGCCAACAACAGGTGTTCCTATCAAAAGAATGGCACCGCTTCAGACAAGAGTAAACTGTCAAAAATTCCAATAACATTATTATCACTGAGGTAAGTAAAGCTTTCGTTCAATAGAAACGTCTTAAATTAAGATTTTGGTTTCTACGGAGCAACACCGCCATTGAACAAAAACTATGGTCGGTGTTAATTGAATTAAAATTAAGTACATGTCTACATTAGTGTAACTTTCAACTTGCTTCATTACAAGTTTAAAAATTTCCAATTATGAAATTTTAAAAGTTTGTTGTAAGAGAATAAGGTATCTTTATGAACAGTGACACAGCCGCTTTACGACGCTTCGATCGACTTGCCGCAATACAGCCTTTAAAAATAAAAAGCTTTTCAACCACAATTTCTATTGAACGAAAACTTTACTTACCTTAATGATATCGCCAAGGACACCGAATTCTTCTTTTAACATTTCCCAGCACTAAACAGGCACTAAGAACAAAATATTCCACAATTTATTGTCCTTTTCGAACACAATTAACAAGAAACTGACTCATTCAGTATAAACTCATTCACATTCCACAACCCAGAGCTGCGATCCGTGGCGCTGACCGTAAGGATCGCAGCTCTGGGGACGAGAGAGGAGGAGAGCAGTGACGTAACGAACATGCGCAGTGCGTTATTCAGCTCTGTCGTTTGGCAACCATAAATAGAAGGAAGTGAAAGCTGATAATGGGAAAACAGCTCTATTTCGATACATTAAAATTTAGTCTAAAACTTTCCCAGAGCCTTATAGTTGTGTCAATAGTCAAACGATGAATTTTACAAAACCGACGCGACACGCAAGAATACTGAAAGTTCTTTCCCTTGGATTTTGAGGGTGAACCGGGTTAATTTTACAAGAAATGAATGGGTAGGGACCAAAGGTGTCTGTTAAGCAGGTTTCAGTAAAGAGGGGTTCGACTGGAAGTATAAATTCCCTCCCCCCCCCCCCCCTTTTCGGACACCTGCTTGACACGGACACTTTTTATGGTCACACAGCAGCGTATCACCCAGGAGCCTCTATCTCCCACGTTGACCCTTTGTCGCAGCGTATTTACACCTTGAATTATTTTTAGAATGGGTTTTCCGGGGATAATGTTACACAGCCTCACACGCCCCCACCCCGCCTCCATATTTCGACCAATCAAAAATTTGGTCTCGCTTGTTTCTTTAATTACGCATTCATTCCAAAATAGCGAGCGAAATGGAGTTTTTTCCGATAGTCAATCTGAATTATCAAACATAAGTGATGAGCTTTCCTCATTAGAATCAAGCCACAAAGAAAGCGAATCCGAAGGAAGCCACAATGGCGCTACAGATCTCACAGGAGATAGTTCGCAAACTGGCAGCAGAAAGAGAAAAATATTCCCTAGTGAGAGAAGCACGTGCGACGGTAGACGGGAAAAAGAGTGCCCACTGATAAAAGGGCAACAAAGGGACAATACTGTCACAACAATGTCCCGTTTTATTCGATAGTCTGTTTCAGGACGTCAAGACACTTACGGCGCTTTCCATTCGACCAAAAATTCCGGTTTGAAATTTCGAAAATTTCACGTGGCAAATGGAACAGTAAATCGGGAAATTTTCCGGACGGTTATACTAGCCTGGGTGGACCGAGCCATTCCATTCAGTTTTGGACAGAAATTTACGACAGAGAGGTACTGCAAACCGAAATTCTTTCGAATGGAACAGTAACTTCCGATCAGAACGGACCAACCGCGGAAGGTGGACCTTCTTTTCCGAAAATTTCCCGTTTGGTCAGAACCGTTCCATTCAGTTTCGGACCAGAATTTCCGGGAAATTTTGGTTGAATGGAAAGCGCCCTTTATGAGGTTCTGTCTTCGTTCACTAAGCCTTTTATCTTTTATGGTGTCTAAGGCCTGAGGAGAAAATAAAGTTTGACAAACCAGGAGAGAATTATTTATTTTCATTGTGATAAGACACAGTTTCATCTTGAGTGAAAAACAAAAACTCGAATAAATCACTCACATTTCAGAATCCATAAATACACTTCTGTCCTACAAACTAGCCCGTTTCTTCCATAAAATCAAGAGCCACTTACGCGAGGTTCAATAAAGCTGAGAAATGGAACATCGAATGAGTCAATTATGTGTATCGGCTAAGTTATAGGGGACAAAAATTCAATAACACAAAATCGAAAAATTCAAAAATTTAAACACAAAATTCAATAAAACGCTGCCTTTACTTTCACAGTGCTGAACAAGCCATACCATTGAAACCTGCAAAGTTTTTCATTAGTTTTTGACAACTTCTTAATGGCTTCCATTTGAAATCCACAAGCTATAAAAGGAGGGGTCGTGAACATGAATGTTAAACTTGTCAACTCCGCCTTTCGCAATTTTTTTTTCATTTTAATTGGCCAGTTGACACAGAAGACATTAAAAAATGTCCAAAAGTAATAAAGTTCAAGTTCAAGTTGCAGTGGCACGGCGCGCAGTATTGTAGGGATTGTGCTGATTTTGCATAATAGTTTGAGTGTTTAAAAATACACTCAGTCGTCCTGTTAGGACTAACTAATGAGATACCTTCTTTGTTAAAAAAAAAGAGGAATTAAAAAAATATTAATGACCAACTTTACAAGAACTATTATCCTTTTTTTGTTGAAATCACCATCCTCTGACAATTCCTTTGAATAATCAGTACGGCCACAACCACACTTGGTGTCCCTGTGCACTACTTAGGTGTTAACAACGTTGTGTACAGAAACCAGGTCTGGATGTGGCCACAGATAATTTCATATCCTAATCTTTGTATCTTTATGACAACCACAAAGTAATCACTATTGCAAATCCATGGAAAGAAACTATCGGACAACAAAAGCATCTTTTTTCACGTCCAAATTACTGTATAGCTTTCAAAGCAATTAACTGACCAATTACATACAGCTATTATTATTGTCATATCCAATCCACAAAATTGAAGGCTGCTTGCAGTCCCTTTCGTGCTTAAAATATTTTGTATTGCAGGTGTTTTTCAGGTGCAGACCTAGCGCCTTAGTCAAACAGATTCAACGGCATCTTTTTATTTACCACAACAAAAAGAATGATGAGGAGGCATAAAGGGAACTATAGTGTATAATTAGGTGTCCTCAAAGAAGAAAATAAATGGCGTTTTTGTTTCAAATTAGAGTTATGGCATTGGACATTGAAAAAAAGATACTATACAATTATACATCACACCATTCAACAACCTTCGGAATCATTTATCATCCTTTAACAGGGTGCCTAAACGCGTTTGACTGAATTCAGCAATGGTGGATGGTGTTGAGTTGGTCAGGCCTAAAGCAACCACGATAACAACACTAAGGAAACGTCTTCTACAGAACAAATTCATGTTATTCTGAACCACTTCACAATCTTTCCAAATGGCGAAATTTGTTTCATATAACTGAACGATCCAGGAATTGAATTTATCGGGATGGCATTCACATTCAGATATAGAAATAAAAGTAACTCTTGCGTGTTCATGTACTCTGTAAAACCCGGAATTTGAATTTGATTATTTCACCTGTTTTGCACAGGATGACAAAGAAATGTACAAAAATGTACACAGAACCAGTGTCTCGTTGTTGTTGCTGCCGTGGTCCCTACTATCAGTATGTCAGCATGATGCACATTTTTAATTATACTGGTACTTTGAGACAACAAAGGGGACTGCAAGAACTTTCCAAAATTGTTGACTGAATAAAGTGTTGCCAAGGCCCATTTAGAATTGGACCACACGCATAGGACTATTCTTGGTTAACCAGTAGGGACATGAATTGTTGGGCCCTTGGGATCATCAAATCTGTCCATTGTAGTTAAGCTGAACATTGCTAGGACACCAACAAACAGAATAAGTAGAAGAACGCCGCCAGTGATAAGGCCCATGAAAATTGGAATGGTGAAGAAACCTGTACAGTCGTACGCATAGGCAAAGGTGCCATTTTGGACATTGAAAGGCTGAACCTGCAATCAATCAATGAAGTCAAGTGAATTTATGTTTATATACACACCAGGAATAATGGAACTCGCAAAATATGATCAGTTCCCACTGTCAATGGCTTCATAGCTCACGTGGTAGAAGGTTTGCACCAATACGCAAAGGTAATGGGTTAGAGGCATGAAGCATGAAGCAATTTTTTTCAGGACTATTCGGTCACTTTGTAAGTTGCTACATAACTGTAATGATCGCCACCAAGGGGCGATGTCAAGTGGATTTTCAAAGAAAGAAAAAGTGACAATCAATTTTTATTGATTTATAGAGGACAAAAGGAAACAGCTTGAAAGCATCATTCCTGGCCATCTAAAGTCAAACACACTTATTAACCCTTTAAGCCCGAACAGTGACGAAAATGAAATTTCTCTTTACATTATTACTACTTGTTCAAACATTCAAGTAATGAGAACAACGAAAGTGATCACCAAGGATAAGATGCATTGATATTTAGACAAATTCTCCTTACTAGTTCCATAAGAAATGTATAGAGAACAGTGAGGAGAATATGTATTTTCATATCATGGCTTAAAGGGTTAAATGATTTCTGTGCACTAGAATGGCCATTTTTAACAGTACAGGAAAATTATATTTTTGGTTTCCATTCGTGCAAATGTGTTTTATATTTTTTACTTTTTCAAAGAGATACTTAAGGTACACGAGGATGATAGCATGATAGGAATTTCTCACCTGAAACTGTTTGAAACTTAGGAAAGATGTACTGTTGTCTTTTTTCAACACCACATTGCCACAACTGTATGAATACTGTGTTGGACCCATCAACACATCACCGCAATTGTATGAAATATTGCCTGTAATCTTTTCATTTTCAAATGTACCATCAACATCTAAACTGGCCTTGGAGCAGCTCCATTCTCCATTTGTACCATTGGTAAAGAAGGAAAAGCTGAAGGAAAAAATAATCGTGCGACTTATATAGTGCTAAATCCAGTCAGTTCAAAGTGTTTAAAATAAAATGTCTGTAGTGGCTTAGATTTGATTTTGTTTGGAAATTTTAGAACCAGTTTTATTTTTATGTTCCTTTGCAGAAGATTTGCACCTATTAATTTTAAGCACTGGGTGAAGTGGGGGGAGGGAGGGTGGGGAGGGAATGATCAGAACTTCCCCAAAGGCTTGTGGGGGTGCAGTGGGGTAGTGGTTAGCACATTGGACTTGACGGTCAATGGTTCGAGGTCTGGTTTCTTCCATCGTGTTTGTTTCCTTACACAAGAAAGTTACCCCACATTGTCTCCCTTCACCTGAGTACTCGCGGCAGACAGCAGGGGTACCCCACGATGGACCAGCATCCTATCCAGGGGGGAGTAACTTGTCTTACCTCACCTCCCTACTGAAAAGCACACCTTTAGGCTTACATGTCACTTTACACCTGTTGAATCAGGCGCCAAGTTCTTCACGAGCCAAACATCACGAAACAAATGTTCTGGATAAAATTTTGAAGGATGTTAACCCAATAATGGCCATGCCGGGCAAAACCAACTTTGATTTTGCTCATGAAGGTGTTCAGCCCTTGCCTCCCCTATGGAGTCTTTTTTAGACCCCATAAAGTGACTCAAATGTTGGTAGTTTGAGTGTCAGCCCTTCATCAGAGCAGATGATAAAAGATGTATGTTCAAAACGTCAGCTTTTGAATCTCCTTATAGTGGCCAATTTACCTTATCCCTTTCACTCCCAGAGTGAGTTATGGACACATTTAATGTGGTTCTAACTTCTGAGACTGTGGGTGAAATCCTATGGTGTGACCATTCAAACAAAACCTCTTCAGCAGTACTTTCACATGGTACTATTTATATTTAGGTATTTTACAAATTGAAATTTGAGATTCATCTTGACTTTTAGGTACTCTTGGCAGTGAAAGGGTTAAATTAACTCAGATGATATGAAATTGAAGTGTTCCCCTCCCCCACCAACACATGCACAGCACCATATTTTCCATAGAGACTGGTCCCTTTAGTTTAATGTGCTATGCTAGTAGTAATCAAAGATTAAGAGAGTGCGTTTTCAATTGGTTGCATTATATCAGACAGCCAACACTTCCGGTTCCCAAGTTGTCACCAAGGAGATGAAAATCTTTGAGTCCTTTGCTTTCCTGTAAATGAAAGCATGGCTCTGAGGTCAGGTTTTCATATTGTTTTGACTGAGAATTGCTGTGAAAAGATTTGACCACAGTGAACAAATTTTCTGCTGAAGACAAATGTCCTTGAATATGTGCTGACAATGTGTTTCAGTCAGTGGAACAGCGAGTGCCCAACTCAGCTATTATCACTTGCCTGGTTAGCCAGCACAAAAGCTCCAAAACATGTACAAAGGGCCTGAAACTAAACTTCCAGCAATCTTTGATTACCTATTTACAAGAGCAAATTCACACGACAAATTTTCTATGACAGATGAAACTGACATGCCAGTTTAATAATCAAAGACATTTGTAGCAAAACAAATTGACAAAATTTTCTCATCTACATGAACAAATAAGGTTTGCCATAGAAAATTTGCTGTGTGCATGGGGCTTTGGGCTTTACAACGTCACAGGCAGGCATCTCAATATACAAAATAACTGGAATCAATTCAATTATAAACCCTTTGATGGTTTGTGCATGACTTCACATCAACAAATTTGCCAGTGATATGTTTTTAAAATGATCATCAAGGTATGCAGATTAACAAGAAAATTTCAAGCACCACATATTAACGATCAATTAGTATCAAGAAGCATCTTGATGTCTCTGCTGACAAATTGATTCACAAGCTTAAAATTCCTCGTGTCAAAAATAACAGAGCTCGAGGCTAGGCTGTTGCATGTCTTGACAAATGTCCTAACAGAAGTGTCCACTTTCATCCTGCAATTAAAGTAATATTTATCCTTCCTATCAGTCTTTATCGTCATGACTTGTAACAACAACATGACCAGTTTCTCGCTCTGAAAGTAAGCAGAAATCACTCTTAAAATTCTTTTCAAGTCGGCAACAAGGAATAGCAAAATCTCCGTACGAATAATGGATCTTTTCTTGAGTGCTGTACATCCTACTTCTGCCACTTGTGTTTGTAAGTGGGCTTCAAACTGTGTCTTGTCAACACGAATTCTTCAAGAGTTCGTGCGAAAAATCCATGTTTTCTCGACAGCTTTACATCCTAGCTACGCCGCTTATGTTTATAAGTGGACTTGAAACTGTGCCTTGTCGACAAACTCAAAAACTTTTCTAAAAACCTCGAAGAAAATAACAAATTTGCTCTTGTGGCGTTGTGTTAACACGCTAAATTGACCGTTTGGGGCCCGGGTGTCATGAAAGCGAGGCCAAAGTCCATACCAGTTTCTGGCCGAGCGCACGCCCCTGCAAAAATCTTCGGGGGGAGGGGGGGGGGGCTAATTTGGCGGCGTCGAAGACGATTATTTTTCTGCCTGCAAGATTAGGACTGTTCCCTGGATGGTTCAGTGATTTTGTTACAATTTGCCACTAGCAAGTCTCTGGGACCCACCCCATGAAAAATAATGAGTCTTACTTAGACCAAAACCAATGAGTCCCATCCATCATAAATGGCGGGCTTCAGTGAGCTTTGCATGAAGTGCACTTTATTCCACTCAGTCACTAACATGGTGGCATTTGAAATACAACTTGGAATCCCGATTTTTCGAACTTCCTAAGGAAACAGAAATTGGTTTGAAAAATTGGGAGATCGAAAAATCAAAGGTGGCACGAAATCACGCTTAATTTACCAGGTATTGTTTTAAAACAACTGGGAAAGCAAACAGAAATACCATGACACTCTTGTCCAGTTCTTTAGCATTTTAATGGTGATGCTTAGGATTTCACTCAAGACTCAAAAGTTAGAAGCACCTTGTGCACAGCACCCACAGCATGCACAGGAAAGCCAGGCCTGATGAGTGGCCATTCAAATGAAAGGCACTGAGCAGTACTTTCCTTGGTACTGTTTACTGTGTAATAGGAGGGGGTTCTACCTTGAGTCTGAGACGTGTGACCATTCAAATGAAAGCTACTGAGTAGTAACTTAAGAATTTTGTGCAGGTTCGAGAAATCGAAGGTAAGTTTCTTACAAATTTCTTCCATGGGAGGCAAGAATTGGTTTGAAATATCGGAAGTTTCAAAAAATCGAGGGTCCAAAAAATTGAGGTTAAAATTACAGTATTTGACTGGAACAAATCCAAGGGAAACGTGCCATGGTTCGAAAAATCGGGAGGTTCGAAAAATCGAGGGTTTGAAAAATCGGGATTCCACTGTAGTTCAAATTTATTTAACGTAAGTAAAGGCTTGTATTTTTTCCCTCAGAAATTACTCCTAGATATATTTAAGAGCCAACTGATATTTTCTTTTGAAGTATTAAAGCTGTGTTAAGGATTCTAAATTACACAAACGGGACATTTGATCGATCCTGACACATTCGTGATTGTGCGTCCTGAGGGATGCATGCCATAGATCATTTTGCATCTTTTAGGATTTTTATGCGTCAGAGACCCAGGATGCAGGGGTAACAAAATCACTGACAGTTGAGAGTGGGTTTTCAATCACAGGATTAATCCTTAGCACCTTGGCAGGCTTGCCTTGGTAACAATTTGCCAGTACCTTAACATTGCTGCACATATGTGTCTTGGTTTATGAACCCAATATTTTTGGGGAAAAAACTCACCTTAGGTCAAATTTACTGACACCTTCCATCTTTAAACTTATGTCAACACTGTAGAGAAATAAAAAATAATAAACTAAATAACATAAAAATAAGGGATAACATTCACTCTGTTGTGAACTGTTTATTTGAAGCCACCAATTTATTTCCGAAATTGGTCAGTATATAGTTCTATTACATGTTAACCTTTTTACTCCCAAGAGTGCCTAAAATCAAACTTCAAGAGAAATCCCAAATTTAATTTTGTAAAATACTTAAATATAAATAGTACCATGTGAAAGCACTGCTGAAGAGGTTTCATTTGAATGGTCACACCATAGGATTTCATCCACAGACTCAAAAGATAGAACCATCTAAGTTAAATGTCTCTGTAACTGACTCTGAGAGTGAAAGGGTTAATTACCATCATTTTCATCTAAGCGTGTACACCTGATGCAAAAAACATGTCCTAATGGGGTGTCAAAGGTGAGATGTTTGGCTGCCAAACTTTTGAAGTTTGAGAGCGTTAGAGCATGTTTCGCTAAAATGGCAGGTGTCTAGAAAATGAAGAAGATCTGGAAAATGCAGATTTTAGACTTTTTTCATCGAGATTCAGGAACATTAACTGACACATGAGAAAACATGTTGATTTTGTCGATTATTTATGCAAATTTTGGGATTGAAACCCAATCATGTACATAGGAATGCAAGTTTAATGGCTGTCAAACTTCAAATGTTTGGTGGCCAAACATGCCACGTTTGATATCCAATTAAAACAGGTTTTTTCTTCAAGTGTCCTAGCCTGAGAAAACAGCTGACGTTTCGCGAGGTCGCCACTTGAGCCCTTGCAAAATGACGTCCGAGTAACAAGTGCAGAAATTCCATACTGATGACGTGCACTACCCAGATCTTGGTAACACTTCTGATTGGTTGTGCTGCACAGGAAGTTTCTTTCAACCAATCAGAAGCACTACCAAGATCTGGGTAGTACACGTTATCAGTATGGAATTTCTGCGCTCGCTCCTCAGAAGTCATTTTGCGAGGGCTCAAGTGGCAACCTCGCGAAACGTCAGCTGTTTACTCAGACTACATGTGTCCATGCTTAGATGAAAACGACTGTATGTTGAGCATAGAACTACCTCCTGTCCAACTAGGAAATAATTGGATGGTTACGATTCTGAGAGATAAAAAGCATTCTTTAATCTTGACATGTTTCAACAGTGTCAACTGTCATCGGTAGAGTAACGCCCATGTTATCATATATTCTTTTGTTATTTTATCATAGTTTGCCTTTGACAATTCTAATCTTGATATAGTTACTTTAAATGCAACTGTGCACTGCAAGCTGTATTCTGACAATGACAATTTACACTGTTGAAGAATGTTCCTTCATTTCTTAAAATCCTAACTTGCTTTGAGCTTGCATGAAAAATTGGACAGGTCATCAATTTACAGCACTCTCAGATACACTTTTAAAATATCTACAATGTACATCCATTAAACAAGTGCTATGCAGCTCCTTATATTGTTTGCTCTGTATCAATTCATACCTGTCTGTTGTATTGTCATCCTTGCAGTTTGGAGTAAAGGAATATTCCAACCCAGTCATGTTGAAGATATCATGCGTTGCATTAGAATATTTGAAAAGAAATTCCTTGAAGTACACCAGAATACACCCAGCATCAACAAACAGGCTTCCATTTATAAGAGGAGAAGAGCTGGCATCTGCCGTGGCCCTGCGCAGTCGGTCATGTGCCATGTTTGACCTTTCCTCCACAAGGTGTCTTTCATAAACAGCCTAGTAGGAAAGAAAATAATAAACCCTTACTACTATAGGTGTGGGGGCCTGGCGGTGTAGTGGTTAGCGCGCTGGACTTCAGATCTGAAGGTTGGTGGTTCGAGACCCAGTCCCTGCCATCGTGTTGTTTCCTTAGACAAGAAACTTTACTCCAAATTGTCTCTCTCCACCCAGGTGTATAAAATGGGTACTGGCAACATGCTACTGGGGGTAACCCTGCGATGGACTAGCATCCCATTCAGGGGGGAGTAGCAATACTCTCAGTTGCTTCGTGCTACAGAAACAGGGATAAGCTCCGACCATGTGGGCCTCCTTGGCTCGCGTGCGACTTTACCTACTATAGGTACACTAAGGGTCAATTTAGATGGCATGACTTTGGTTTTCAACTGCCACATGGAACTTCTGTAGCTAACACTGCATGCATTATGCAAAAAGCAAGCAGACATTTAACAACTCTATTTGGCAAACTGACATCATATCCAGCCCAATAACATAATTTTATAATATTATAACCTGAGAATTTCTTAGTGTAAACCTCACCTCACTAGGAGCAGCAGCAGTCAAAATACAAGAATATGGCAAGCCAGTTGAGGAGATTTGTTGTGTTATTGCACCAACCAGCTTATCTGAGGTAGAAAAAAAGTACAAGAATAATTATTATAATAACTTTTTAAACTCCATTCATGTATCCCTTCATTGAACCAGACGTACATTATGACAGCCAAATAACAACATTGTTTCCAGTCAAAATCACAGCCTTCTCAGTTGAATCCATGACCCAGCCCTGTCAAAATGATTTGCAGTAGGAGGCAACATAGTAGAAGAAGTGGGCAGCAAGGACCGCGTCTTTCTGTCTGCTAGGAGGATCCTCAGGAACTCTAGTGTAAAGTAAGCAGCAAATGATTGCCTGTAGATGGCTAAATTGCTGGCTGCCAGCACATTTTGACAGGGCTGATGACCCATAACATCTGTATGGGATGTCACTAATACTGTACATGTCAGAAACAAGTGCGCAACTCACATACAAACTAACACCCCCTTTTTTGTATATGCACATTTTTAATAAATTCATTGAGAAACAAGACTTGCCAGCATATTTGAGCTGCAAAAAGCCACCACCAATGGTACTCGAAATTTGCATAACACCTCAGTGAAAGCTACAAGTTTCATAATATGTGTACTTCTTATTGATACTGTACATATTTATTTCTACAATATACACACATGAGACACCTGTTTCCTATGGACAGCCTCAATGGCTTATTTTAGGCATCCCGAATATATGTACACATCAATAAAGCACTTTTATTCTTACGAGCTGTAAATAGTTTTCAGTCATTTATTTATTTCTTGTTATTTTTTTTTTAATTTATAGGAGTTGAAAATAGTTTTTTGGTCTGGTAAATACGTATATATTTGTATTTGATTCACCTTTCACACAACCCGACAAGCTGTACAGTTTTTTCGTTTCTAATACTTAAATAAAGGCTGACTATCTGTCTGTCTGTCCGTCTGTCTGTCCGTCTGTCTGTCTGTCTGTCTGTCTGTCTGACAGTCAGAGCTGTGCCTGTTTTAGCTCACTGTGTACAAGCCCATGTTTGCCTTACCATTCTGCGTGAAAATCTCCTCTGGTGTGCTGGAAAGTTGTAGAAATAAAGGGCACATCCATCAGTCAAACAAAACTACCTCATTTACAGTGTAAGTATAAATAAAAAGAAAAATACCTCTATTATTCTACAGCATTTCAGAGTGTGCATACACACCAGCACAAGTGCAAAATGTGCACTTGTTTTGATACAAATGCACAATCTAAATACCAGAGCATATTGCATGAGTTTTAGTGCCTCTGACCTTGTCTTGTGCACATTCCAGAAAATATCACACCACAGGGTTTTCAATTTAAAACAAGAATTTCTGAAGAATTTACAGGTAGCGCATAGTCTCTCACCCCCCAGAAGCGCTTAATTTTCGAAAAAAAACGAGGAAACCGATTCTCGGGTTCGACAGGTCAAAATCACAGGAAATTAATGTTGAAAGTCAGTACTATAAACTGGCATTGTGCTGGTAAACTAAAGCGCAGAGAAAAAGATAGACACTTCTTATTAACAGAACAAGTCTTTTTTATTAACTAGACTGTTACAAAATAGTAGTAGCGAAATTTAATGAGCACAAACAATTCCAAACTAAAAGGCAGGTTCTGATATTCACGTAGAACCTGATTTGGAACCTAACTTCCGTGAAATAATTTAACATGTGGCATAACCCCAAATGGTCTCAATCCTCGCTCAATAGACAGTAAACTAAACTATACCTTGAAACTGGCTTGGGGTATCCATGCTGCTGTCTGTGGGAAACCTTCCAACACAGTGAATCTTAACAAATGGGGCTTAATGTAGTTCAACTTTGCCGCATCCCGAAATACACCAAAATTTCCATGTTAAGCTACACAATCTCTCGTTTCTTCATCATTGCTTGACGCTTGATGATTGCTTCAAACTAAAATGCTCGGTTTATCTCAAAAAAGGTAGAGGGAAAAGAAAAAAAATGAATGATACTGGTGTTATTGTTGTGAGTCTCTGTGCAAACCACGACAAAACATGACATCCAATATGCTACACCTGTGGCATCATACATGTATGTCCAAATTTGGTTTAAAAATTTAGTCATGGTATTTGGTGACGCAATGCAAACAAATGTACGAAGAAAATTTGCACACGAAGGAACAGAAGTTTGGAAACGTGAAAGTCGCCCTTTTCGCACTTTTTTCTTCCTCTTTTTGGAACACAAAAGAATGTTAACGCTGGTAATTAACAAGAATGAAGTAGAACGAGCCCATTTAGTTAAAGACTGAAGCAAATTTTCCCGTGTTTTTGTGTACGGCAAAATTCAACTTCATTAAGCCCCATTTGTTAAAACTTTGCTGAGTTCAAAGTGGTCCCAAACAAAGAGGCATGGATACCCCAAGCCAGTTTCAAGGTATGATTTATTCAATGTTTGTGCTGTCTATTGAATGAGGAATGAGACCATTTAGAATTATGGCACATGTTAAATTATTTCACAGAAGTTAGGTTCCAAATCAGTTTCTACGTGATCATCAAAACCTGCCTTTTAGTTTGGAATTGTTCGCGTTCAGTAGATTTCGCCACTGCTGTTTCACAACTGACTAGTTGATGAAAAAGACTTGTTCTCTTAATAAGAAGTGTCTATCTTTTTCTCAGCGAAAATAAAGTGCTTCTGGGCAAAACAAACCACATCAGGTCTCTAGGTTTACCAATACCTAATTATGTGCAAAATATGAAAGAAATCTATTTTTAAACTACCGCTGTGAAGTTGAGATTTTGCTTGATTTTTACTGGAAGTCGCTCTTAATAACTTTTGACTGGATCAACAAAGTTAAAATTTTTTTTCAGCTTTCAAAATGCTCAACCACGCTCTTTTGTTTTTTGTCATTATTATGATCAAGCCTCAAATTTTTATTTTAATGGTACCCTTGCAATGGTGTTTTCCCACCAAAAACTGTTGAAACAAAATTATGTTTACCAAGTTTATATAAAGTTATATATGTAAAACATAGGCTTGTTTGGAAGTAAAAGTTCTATCATGCTGCCAAGTTTCATTTGTCTCTGTAAAACATTGAAAAAGTAGTTTGAAAATGATCACTTTTTTGACAACAGCTGACCTGGTGTGTTTTAACAAGAAGTAGTAACCAGTGCTAAGGCCAAATTTTACTTCAATTTCACAAGGAACTTTTCTCGCTTTTCTTTGCGTGACTCTGGCCTAATTTATCTGAACGCTTCAGTTTAGGCACTTTTTGTAAGCAATTTGCCTGGTGCATCAGTTGGTCATCACAAAGATCTGTTGTCACTGAGAGTGATGACGTCACAAACTGCACAGAAACCATGGTCTCTCATGGCTGGTTTGGGCTGGCATAGCCGTTAATGAGTTAAAGCATAGAATTTCAGAGTGTGCGTACACATCAGCACTAGTGAAAATTTGCGCTTGTGTTGATGTGTATGCACACTCTAAAATACGAGAGCATGTTGCATGTGCCTTACATGTAATTCCCCTGACCTTGTATTGTGCCATCCCAATAAATATCCTTACCCAGCCAAGGACGGCCTCCTCTGAGTTGATGGGGAGGGGACCCAAAAATACTCCTATCATTATATGGCATAGCATTTTCGAGTGTACATGTTGTGGTTCAATTTGGTTCATTTTTTATTTTCCTTTGTTTTTTCATATGGTAACGTATGATAATGAGAATAAAACAAAGGAAAATAAAAAATGAACCATGGATAAAATTGAACCACAACATACATACACATCAGCACAAGTGCAAGTCTATGTGTATGCACACTCTAAAATACCAGGGCATATTGTATGAGTCTTAGTCTCCCTGACCTTGTATTGTGCCCTTGCAGAAAATATTACACCCATTCCAAGGAAGGTCATTGGAAATTCCGAGGGAAGGGAATCCAGCCAAAATAATTATTTTATTACTTTAAAAAAAGTATTAACTAAAAAGAATTTATAATAAAGTTTCGATATAATGCGCACTCTGATTGGTTGAAACAGCATGCTTTATCAGAGTACAGATGCACGGAGTAGCCCGTGACGCCATTCTGGTAGCGCTGGCAAGCTGAAAACCTTTCTTTCGCGCTCTTGCAAGCTATGAAAAAAACTTGTTTTCTTGCAATTAAAAGCCAGTTTCTTTACAAATAGGAGCAAAGCTATATTATAAAACAAATAAAAAAGCCAAAACCGTGCTTTGTTGTGATAAAGCACTCAAGGAAGTGACGAGAGCACTCAAGAAGTAGGGAGAAGCACTCGCCTGCAGCTCGTGTTCACCCTACACTTCTTTCGTGCTCTTGTCACTTCCTTGCGTGCTTTATCACAGAACAAAGCACGGTTTTGGCTTTTTTATTTGTTAATTAAACTCGTACTATTATACAGCATAGCATTTCAAAGTGTGGAAACACATTCAGCACAAGGGAAAAGTTTGCACTGGTGTTAATGTAATATGCACACTCAAAAATACGAGCGCGTATTGCATGTATCTTAATCCCCCTGAACTTGTTTTGTTCCATTCCAGAAAATATCCATACCCACCCCAAGAAAGGTCAGGGGAGGAGGCCCCAGAAATAATTATCTTACTAATTAAAAAGCTATAAATTAAAAATTAATACTCCTATTATTATACAGCATAGCATTTCAGGGCGTGCATACATACCAGCACCAGAGCAACAATTGCACTTGTTGT
The DNA here is from genome assembly GCA_964017195.1 of Siderastrea radians. NCBI lineage: Eukaryota > Metazoa > Cnidaria > Anthozoa > Scleractinia > Rhizangiidae > Siderastrea > Siderastrea radians. The sequence continues at coordinate 9,495,036 of OZ024894.1, read as the reverse complement.
GACATGTATGCCACCCTAAAATACAGATGGATGTATTGGATGTGTCTTAGATCCACTGACCTAGCATTGGGTGGTTCCAAAAGAATATGCATACCCTACCCATTGGATGGTCACTTAGAAATTCCAAGGGGAGGGGGGAGGGTCCCAAAAACAACTATTTGTTAATTTAAAAAGTATTAATCAAAAAAATAATACTATTATTATTATAAAGCATAGCATTTTACAGAGCAAAATTTGCACTTGTTTTGATGTGTGCACCACTCTAAATTACAAGGGCAAATATTGTATTACATGCATCTTAGACACCTGACCTTGTGTTGTGCCATTCCAGATAATATCTATACCCACACTAAGGAAGGTCATTGGAAATTCCAAGAAGAGGGGGGTCCCAAAAATAATAATTATTTTTATTATTTAGAGAAGTATTATTTAAAGACATTAATACTCCTATTATTATGTACCATAGCATTTTAGTGTGTGCATACACATCAGCAGTAGGGCAAAATTTATCAATTGTTTTGAAGTGTACGCTACCCTAAAATACGAGAACATACATGTACATTGGATGTGTCTTTGTCCCGCTGACCCTGTATTACAGAAAACTAGATCTTAAAAGCCTTGCCTTCTTTTGGTTTGTTTTCTTATTTGGTTGGTTTTACTTCTATATTAAATACAGGCCATCTAATAGGGCGTGGAAAAAATAAAAAATTATGCGGCAATTTTCAGGTATATTATGCAGAAAAATACGTTGATTATGCGGAAAACACGCTGGATTATGCGGAAATTTAAACAATTTATAACATTGATAATTGTGTCTTTCCAATATTTTACTGTTACGTGCGTGACCGCTAAGTGAGGATCCTTCTTCTTCTTCATCTCTTTGAGGACAAATTTATCCATACGATAAACTGCACAGGATTCTTTGAGAAGCAGTATGAGCAAAAAAAAAGGACTAGGCATTCAAGTTTTGCTTTTCGTCCAATAGAAATCAGTGTAAGAAAAAACTAGAAAAACTAGCACCCAGGCTCATTGCCAAAAGATGCGTGGAATGCCTGGAGGTTTAAAATCACTCGTGAACGAAGTGGTGTGTTTTTCGTCGATGTTTAGGAGAAAGACTGCTTCAAAATAATCAATCTCTATAGTTGTGAGGATGGAAAGCAGCTGCTTTATCATTGATATTAGGCATTTTTTCTTTTTTATGCAGAAAATGCTCTGAAGATGCGGAGGATGTGGACATTTAAGAATTAAGGGGATCCGCACCACCGCATCCTGTCAGATGCCCTGTAAATACAATATGTGATGTAATAGCACATATGCATGTTACATCACATATTTAAAATTCACCCCCAAGCATTGTTTGTACAAAATTCTTTGCATGCATTTGGTTACTCCACCCTGTTTCTGTGTGAGTGTTCATTTTGCATGAGTATCCTTTTTAGCTTTACTGCTTTGAAAATTCATTGATTAGAAACTTCACAGGTTCACACATCAAAGGATGGCTTGAGGGTGAAATAAGTTATTCTGACATAAACGAGCATACATGCATACATATGGGCTATTATGGATGGAGACCTTAAGTTGTTTAATATCACTGCTCAAAACCCTGTTGTGTGTACACTCAACCAGCTATTGCCTCTCATGAGAAATATACTGTTATGCGCATCTCAAGGAGGCATCCCCTGAGCAAAGAGAACCAGATCCTTACTGCCTGCTACTACTGCTATGCTGCCTACTAGGGGAGGGGGGAAAAAATGGGGGTCAAAACTTTCCCCTTCCCATACCCATTCATTTATCCCAGTTTCTGCACCATTTTTGTTGTCTCCACCTCTTTGCCCTTTTTCCACTGCCAATTGAAGGGCGCGGTGGAAAAAGGGCGTAAGTGATGATTTGAGGAAAAATCGAAATTGCTCCTGAACATTGCCACACAGGCTGGTTTTCATGTGAAGAACACTGTTGCGCACTTACTTCTTGACCTGAGATCTAAATTTGAAGAATTAGCGTATTACTTTTGCGTGAAAAGTTTTGTTGAACTGAACTCGCTCAAGTGAAGCGTGAATGATTTCTTTTGTTCTCTGCCTGAACTAAAACAAAGGAATTCAACCTAGAATCCACGGTCCTGTTGTTCTCTTTGTGTCAGTTTTAAGCAAAAGTAATCTGCTAATTCTTCAAATTGAAGCTCTCAGGTCAAGAAATAACTGCACAACAATGTTCCTTACAGGAAAACCAGCCTGTTTGCCAATGTTCAGCTAAATGGCACCAATTAAGATTTTCAACCTGCAATCATCACTTATGCCCTTTTTTCACCGGGCACTTCAATTGTAAAATGCTATGCACTTTTTTCCTATTTTCCCTGATTCCCATTACTTTGGGAATCCCACTTCCCAACCCCTCTTTTTCTGCCTTCTTTCCCACCCCTTTTCTCCTGGTTCCCGCCTCCCTGTCCCCCCCGCCACCTACTACTACCGTAAACACCGGCGTATAAGCTGCACTCGCAGATAAGCCGCACCCTGAGTTTAGAAGCTCAAGTTTTGAAAAAAAAGTTTTTCGTCAAAAATTCATAGCCAAGTCATTTCTTTTAATGAACATATTGGCGGATCGGTGATTCAATTTGTAGTCTGAACAAGACTCAAACACGCATTTCAATCCTTATAACAAGTATAAAAGAGGTAGAAAAACGTACTTGAACACAAGACCGCTTTCCCCGATGAACTTTTCCCCAGCATTTTTCCAGTTAAAACTATTCAAGTCCGAAAATTTGTGAGTAAGTGGCTTTTACTTCGGGTAGAAGACACAGAATTTGCAAAACACAAAAACTCAAAACAATGAACAGGGAAAAACAATGCCCTACCATACAATAAAGAATACAATACACTAGTTGTTTTGCAAATTCTGTGTCTTCTACCCGAAGTAAGACCCGAGTAAAGTTCATTCGGACGTTCGGTTGCGTATCATGGCTTAGTAGCCAGGCATTCGATGAGAAGAGAGAAACTGGTGACAAGTGTTGTCGCTTCGTTCAATTCGCAAAGCAAATTTTAGCGATTTCTTTAGCTGTTCGTGGCTTCCATGCAGGTTTACAAGGATATTTGGAAGCCATCCATCGGTGAAAAACTCGCCTGTGAAAGGGAGTTCGATAATTGCTTTGACAAATTTGCCATCAAAGTTGTCAACAACGTAGAAACAGTGGGCCATTTACCACGCGAGTTCTAGAAGATAGCGTGGTACCGTTTTTGACTTTATTTTGGTGTTTTGGGGATGATTCATGGAAAATTACAGATTTTTTTCCAGATGTTCTCGCAGATAAGCCGCATCCCCGATTTTGAGCGAAGTTTTAGGGTAAAAAGGTGCGGCTTATATGCCGGTGTTTACGGTAACTACCACAAGACAAACCTTGATGAGGTTGGCATTAAATGAAAGATGAACACATTGGTCTTTTCCTGGTCCACTGAAAATTCTTTGATATTAAAGCTACTCGATTCTACAAAAGAAAAAGAACAAAACATCAAGAAAATTTTGCAGACACCAAGACAAGCAGAAGGATATTCTTGAAATGTGATCAGCACTTTAAAGGATATTGTCTGCATACTGCACTTTCTCGATTACATGTACCCTCCCTTAATCACGTGCCTCCCTTTCAGCTTTAAAGTTCAACTCTCCCACACATGGTGTCGTGCAGTCTGCATTAATATGCAGGCTTGTAAACAATGTGATTAATTAAGAGAAGGACAATGTGTGGTTCCAGAAAATATCCATACCCCCCCATGGAAGGGATTTTTCATATGACCCCCCCACCCCTCTGGATTTTCCAAAAATGGCCCACAAACTATACCCCTCCCCCCCTCCGGAAATTCCAATTTTTTCCTACACCCCCTGGAAATATTTCTATTTCTTGTTTAAAGCGAAAAATTAGCTAAACTATAGTTTAAGAATCCAAATTTCGAGGGTTACTGGCGTTTTCTGGTAAATTTGCGTATATGAGCAGAAGTTACATCGCATGTCAAATGCTATTGTGCATGCATATCGTCATAAATTTTATTTACGACCAATTCTGCTTCATTATCTTGACGAAACAGCAACACTTCAATTTATAATCCGAGTATTTGACAAATTACAAGTTCTCTTGAGAAATAAATGTTGAGTAAGAATCGCTAAGTTACGCTGCCAAGGTAAAAAAATGAGCACTGTAATCAAAACAACAAATTTTTTGCGGGCATATTCAAACCTAAATTTTATTGAAGGCTTGCCAGATATATAAAACCCGCATGCAAATCAATAAGACAGGTAGCAGTTTTGCTAGCTGTAAACCATTTTTTTCTCAGTAATTTTGGAAGATGACTGCGATTGCCTTCCGGTTTCCATCGTGCAGTGTAATTCAATCTTCTCCACGACAATTAGCGTCCCGTTCTCTCGTCGACTGGCGGTGAAAGTTTGACATGCCGCCGATTTTGCAATTTGCATAATTCTACTTTTATTTATGCTGATGTAAGGCTGTGGTAAACCGCCTTCTCTGCTCTGGAGACCTGGCAAAGCTAGAAAACTTTTGCACAACTAGATTTATCTAATGTAAAGTTAAGCCGAAAACGACGTTGCAAGCAGCATGAATGTATTCGAAAACATTTCAGCGCACACGCGGGAATGTTCTGTAAACAAACTTATCTGAAAAATGGTTCATGTTACGCGCTCCCATCAAACACTTCCCTTTTAATACTTGGGATGCCTTTTACTTTATTTTATACTTGCTTTATGCAATTGTAATGACGCCTGTGTGATTTTCCACTGCTACCGAAGAAATTTTGCCCGTTTCTTTCATGCCGAAATATTATAAATGTTTGAGTCAAAACCCGTGAAACGGGCATGTTTTTAGTTTTGATTTATATAACGCGCCTAAGTCGTAAATTTCTTACAGATAATATTTGTCTGCCAAACTATAATTATTACAGTGTTTTTACGTAGTTTTCGATCAAGAATTACTCTTAGCGGGATCAAGAACTGTTTTGTGTCGATTCCGAATTACTACTGTGCTCAATGTTGACGCAATAATTCAGTTCAAACGATAGTTTTCACGCCGGCGAACAACAACGAAGAAATGCGACGTAAATGTCTCCGCTGCTAGTAGCAGAGACGGATACAGTTCGAAATCAAATGACAGACGTATCTGCTTAAATATGTGTGACAGAGATTCTTGGTGTAATTTACGGGATTTACTCGTCTTCCACAGCATGAGCTGTTCGCTAATCCGCCGCTGTTTGGTAAAATGACCGGACTCTCGCAGCACCAGAAATCGAGCCTGACCACCTTGAAAATATTAGTTTTGTGCAGTTAACAAGATCAATGTTTGCGTCCGCGGATCGGTAAGCAAAATGCAAACAGAAAATTTAACATATAGGAATAATGGAACCGGTCTGGAAAAAATTATATAAATTGATACAACACCCCCCCCCCCCCCCCCGCTCAGGATTTTCCTGGGCCTTTGACCCCCCCACCCCCCTGGAAATTCCAATCCCTTCCGTGGGGGGGGTATGGATATTTTCTGGAACCACACAATGTGCTTGCTTGGAGGGATCAGAAAGAAATTTGCAAAAATCACAAAATTGAAACCCACAACAATGTAAGCCATAATTATGGTACTTCTCTTTAACAATTCTTTCTTACATTTGAAAAGGTAATTTCTGTTGGAGAGTCATTTCACTTTTGCAGAAAATGCTTCTGTTGGCAATAAATTTTTGTAAGTTCCACTTTTGAGGGATCATATAACAAATTTTGAAAACAAAAACAAAAACAGAAAACAGAAAAATTGAGACCTGCAACAGTGAACCATAATTATGAAACTCTTTTAACCCTCCCTTTACAGTGTATATGTAAGTCCCAACAGTGATCAGTATCAATTTTTTCCTCACCATATCTGTGCACTATAACACATACCGGTCATGATAACAAGATTATGAATTGTCTTCACGTTTAAACAAGTTCTCCCAATTAGTACTAACGAAATTTTTGAAGACCAGTAAGGAGAATTTGTATATTGATGCCAGGGCTTAAAGGATTAAAACTGTTTCTCACAGCTGATTGCTAGAAGAAGGGTATCTATTTATGAATTCAAAGCAATCGTTCATATTTCAAGTGAGATTACCTTCTTGTGTAAACTCCTTGACCAAGCCACTTGTCATTTCTCTGATCAAGTGTACCAACTCATCAGACTTTTCACCTGAAGAAGTCAGTTCAACTGATGGGAGAACAGCTGTAGAATTAGCAGTTTCCATAGCAACCTTAAGGTTGGAGAAAGCAGCCCCATGGTTTCCAGAGCTGTATGCATCACCATAGTGACTGATATCATCGATACTCAACTATAATATAAAGAAGGACAAGAACAGTTACTTTACCAACAAGTGTGATGGTAAAGAGAAGATGATAAATTTCAACAACATTGCTTTTTGAGTTGAACGTTGATTATCCAGACTTGGTGGGAACAATGAAAGTAGTCCAGATAATCCAATGAAAGCTAAGACCTTCAGACATGACAATTTTCTGGAGATAATTCAAAACTGACGACAGTTTCAACCACGCACGAATGATCGTAGCGTTATCCAGTAAATACACCACAATTTGAACCTATGCAAAATGGTTGAGACACTTTAGTCGAAATTAGCATCTTCCCTGTAAAGTAGATCTTGTTAAAAACATTGACAATTACCTTCAATTCCAGCCCCACCTCCCCTTTCAGTGCTTATGTTAGTAGGTTTGAACATAATCCTGGCATTCACGCAGCACTAATAAGGGAGGGAGATCACTGGAAGAAGATGAAACATAATTTGAAAGGAACTAGAATGGAGTCCTTAACTAAGAGTGCCTTTCAAGACTCTTTTTGCAGTTTCTTGCTGCTTACCACAACTCTCCCTGCAACTCAGTGTTTGGAACATCTCACTGCTATGTAGAAGGTCACAGAGTTGCCTTTATTCTTATGATCCATATATTTGAAGGGCCCGGTGGAAAAAGGGCGTAAGTGATGATTTGAGGTTAAAATCGAAATTGCTCCTATTTAGCTGAACATTGGCACACAGGCTGGTTTTCATGTGAGGAACGCTGTTGCGCACTTATTTCTTGACCTGAGATCTAAAATTTGAAGAATTAGCGTATTACTTTTGCTTAAAACTGACACAAAGAAAACAACAGGACCGCGGATTCTAGGTTGAATTCCTTTGTTTTAGTTCAGGCAGAGAACAAAAGAAATCTTTCACGCATCACTTGAGCGAGTTCAGTTCAACAACACTTTTCACGCAAAAGTAATACGCTAATTCTTCAAATTTTAGATCTCAGGTCAAGAAATAAGTGCGCAACAGCATTCCTCACATGAAAACCAGCCTGTGTGCCAATGTTCAGCTAAATAGGAGCAATTTCGATTTTAACCTCAAATCGTCACTTACGCCCTTTTTCCACCAGGCCCTTCATTTTATCATGATGTGATATTGCAATGAGCAATTAGGTACCAGTTATTATGGAGGCTTTAAGTGTTAACACTCTAATAAATATACAAGTTGCTCTAACTTTGAGACAGCCAGTATATGGCATTATCAACAGTTAAGGGTGTACATACAACTACATGTGTTTAATGAACATTGTACGATCAAACTTGCACAATTTGACCAAAAGTTTGACAAGGTTAGTTATAAATCTGTGCAAGATTAGCAGTTGTCAGTGTGGTTTGATGAAAGATAATAACATAAATCAGTGTGGTAAACAATTACCTTAGTGTTTTCTTTTCTGTTTTTGTGAGGCATTCCTGATTTTCAAAATGTATTCAAAGAAAGCCCCTATCACCTTGCGGTATTGTCACATAGGCTTGAATACTCGATCTATCTAGCGACCTAACTGGATTTGCTGCAGGTCCACAGCTACTTACCCTGTCTTGTAAAAACACAGCAATGACTTGTGGTGCTTGGAAGAGTCTGTTTAAGTATTTTTCTCTGAAGTCCTTTTCTTTAACTGTGTGCCCAGCCAGAACTGGAGAGATACTGCTTAATTCACTGTTGGCAAAGTGATGAAAAACATTATGGCAAAATTCTCAAGAGGGGTAAAAGTTAAGTAGGTAAGGATGTACTCAAGCTACTAGGCATCCAAACAGCAAGAGTTTAACTTTTAACTATTAGCAGAAGAAAGTGCCCTAGATTAGATTCTAGAATTACATGTTTCTAAGGTTTCACCAACGTTTCACAGTACCCATTAACACCTGGTGGCCAGCTTTGAAGTCTCCTCGAGATATTACGCGCCCAAAAAACTACTAAGATGTACTTCTCCTGAATTTCTGCCTGAAATTCCTCTAAGAGGTTTCAGAAATGCATGGTTGAGTAGAAAAAGACCATCTGGGCCCAGTTGTTTGAAAGCCAATTAATGCTAGTCCACAATTAAAAGTTATGTACCGGTCAAATTGAAGCTTCAACATCCACCCCCCGGGTAAGCCCTCGGGCATTGTGTGGTTCCAGAAAATATCCATACCCCCACCACGGAGCGAATTGGAAATTCCGGAGGGGTGGGGGGGTCAAAAGCCCAGGAAAATCCAGAGGAGAGGGGGGTTGAATGGATAAATTACTTTCCAGAGGGTCAACTTCGATTCATTCTGATATAAGCTGCAGATAAATTTCGAATTTGTAGATCTTTATTGTGGAATTAAATTAGTTTAACTGCTAAGTAAACACTTTTGTTAAACATAAAACAGGTATTCTTTCTCCCAAAGGCGCTTTGGAAGCGATATTGCGGCGGAAATGAAATAAACATCGTTGCGTAGAAGTAGCGGCCATTACTCGTTACCAGTCTTCGAGAAGACAGCAACGCATACCAGGAGTGGTTACATTTACTTATCGAGACGACGAACGTTCGACGAGATGTCTGCGTTGTCTAAACAACCTAAATTTTAAGCTTGCCTTCATGATTGACATTAATTATAAGAGTTGTTTACGAACAATCAGTCCGTCCTTTTTAACTTCCCTATGTGGCAACTGGCAAGCGAAGCGTGATCTCATTGACTCGTAGAAGTCGTGTTTTGCTAAGCTCAGCAACGAGAATATTTATTGCGAAGTACTAGTGTCGCCAAATACGTTTATGGGCTTTCTTGCTATTCTTGCACCTTCAAGTAACGGGCTCTTAACTGAAGGCTGGTATGGAGTGTAACGACTTTAGAGAACTCATTATTCGTTATTCTTTCTATTTTGATCAATTCCCCTTAATTTGTTTGTGCGTTTTCTTTGTTTATGATCGCGTTCATGTTGAAGTAACGTTTATCAGCAACACTGCGACTTTTCAAGCAAATTCTTCAATTAAAACAAACGTTTTACATGCTTTTGTCAAGGTAATTTACAGATACCTAGTATATCTGTTTGACGTAGAGAAGAACAGTTGGTATTGGTAAGATAATATGTTATGAGTAAGTTATGACTATGTACGTTATTATTTTAAACGCTAATGAATAGTATAAACGCATCCTATGATAATCGGAACGGCTTAGCTTCATCTAAATTTGGATCAATTGCTTCATTTTTAACACTTTCCCTTCTTGAACGAAATTTTCCAGAGGGGTTGGGGGGTTGTTTGACAAACTGTGGAAAATCCAGAGGGATGGGGGGTTTATAGCTTACTTCAAAAAACGGAAAATCCGGGGAGGAGGGGGGTCCTAAGTGAAATTCCCTCCGTGGTGAGGGTATGGATATTTTCTGGAACCACACATTTGAACTTTTGAAGATTGGCTTGTTCAAATTCCCTCCCTTTGGGGTAAAAAAGCCATTCAAATGCCCCACCAATTAGTTCTGAAATACCTCTCCTCAAAGACAAATCTCGTCTTCAATCAAACACTGTTCACACTTTCCAGAGAGAGATGTGCCATGATGACACCTTCAGACTTCTTTTTAAGACCCTTTTGAAAGAGTAACTCACTAACAAAGGCGAAAATCTATCTTGTTAATCCGCCAAACCTTGCAAAAACTGAAAAAACTCACAGGACTATTACACCAGAACAAGAGATAAATCCGGTTAAAATTCCCCACCCTTCCAAGGCAATGTTCAAATCCCCCCTTCCTGGGCACAATGCACAGTCAAATGCCCGGGGTATGCCTGGGGAGGTGGATTTTTAAGCTTCAATTTGACCGGTACATTAACCATGGTTTTCATCTTGCTCGTTGCAAATGTTTTAAAGGATACTTTTAAGCTTAAGGTTAAGAAACCTCTTATTCAAAACTGAAGGGGAAAAATATTCTGGAAAAGACTTTATTGATTAGTAATCAACTGGAATCAAAGTTCACGCTGATCCTAGGTTAGCTTGAAAGTGCTTTGAACAAACAGGCCCTGGAGTAAAACTTCCTGTCAAAGGTAACAAACAACAATGATCACAGAGACAAAGTCTTAAGCCACTGATCTTCAAATCAGAAATCTGACTCACCAACTGTCCAATAGCTATATCACACAGAAAGATAACAAGAACCAAATAAAAAGTTCTTTATCATAATTCAAAGGGTCAACAAGCTTAAATAATTATATTGATAAATTTTTTTCTAGTCACAATATTTTAAGTAACGTTTTAAATGGTACAAAATCAAACGAAAACACGTCAATAAAAGTAACTGACAGTATGGATTTATGAAAACGGATGTTTTTTATGAAATAATTCAGAAAATCGCTTATTTTGCCTCAAAACATCTGTCTTCTTGTCAAGACACTGTCATATTCCATGTTCTCAATAAATTCCAACGAACAATTTTAATGAAACATAGCAACTTATCGCTAAATAATGACGCTTTAACTACTTACCTATCCTTAGACCATATAAAAACAGGTACTGTAAAGAAAGATTCCGCCCAACAACACACTAAAAGTGAAATAAACCCACACCACAACAAGAGGGTGGACGTAGCCGCCATCTTGGAACACTAAGTGAAGCACGTGATCTGATTATGTCATTATAGCTTCCGCTGACCGTACCTTGGCTCCTAGTGCGGCTCCTACGCGCGAGAAGCGCGCGTGTATCCCGAATGTCAAACGAAGAAATTAGAGCGCTTTTCAAGTGAGTGTCGTAAAACCAAAACCAAAGTAATTACCCCAGCCAATCACAACAGACACAAATTATCCAATGAACCAATCAGAATTCGAAGCAGGTACCTGTTACTGGCGTCAAGCGCGGGAAAAAACGTGCGAGCGCGAGCAAGTCGCGACTGATTGGTTTGAGTTTTACTCCTGATTGGTCGAGAAAGTGGCGCGAGATTTTTTAACCAATCACAGAGCGAAGTAAAGCAAAACCAAAGCAAAACACGAATTACTTTCGACACTCAATTGAAAACCGCTCTAATACTGATACCAAGAATCTTAATGCCGTGGCCTACCCTGGTTCCTGATTCCAGTAGTCTATTATCAGATTTTTTGCAAGATAATGACGCGAGTGTGCGAACAAAACGAGCGCTAAGAGGCCTACACGTAACTGCGTTGCGTTTTCGCGTGGGTCGTTTTGGTCGAGCGCTAGCACTTAATAATCTCATGAAAATACATAGAATTGGAGGTCTTTGAACAGACTACGGCTCTAGAGGTTTTACTTTTTCTTTCTTTTCCAACAAAATTGAGCTGTGACATAGAAACCAGTCGAGTCTCCAGTCGCTTCGTGACTCCGTATACTATCGCATCGCGCCTTACCAGTGGAAAAAGGAAAAAATGAAAAAGCTTGGACCAGGGTACTAATGGCTCGGCGATATCGCGGGCAATATTGAACCGGGGACCTTAAGGTACCTCGTTTTTTTCCTGTGGCTAACACATGTATTGGGCGCATGTGCTTATGTACATGTCACTTGGAAAAAGGAGGCCTTTCTAGGCCGTAAATATATTTTTTTAAATTTTATTATTTTATTATTTATTTTTTTAACTGGCTCTCTCAAGCACATTCCGCGTGCTTGCTTCAAATGTTCATAGCTTTCAATGATTGTTCAAAAAGAACCGATCAGATGTACTTCTTAGATCTGTGTAGTCCTACTCATCATTAAGGAATTTTCGCGGGGATTAATCAAACGTCGTTTCCACGGAAGACTATACATAAAGACTAGGAATTAATACGAGGACAACACTCAAAAACGTCAGGAACACGTGTTTTCGCGCGTGTACCGCTGGCCTTCTGAGTTTGTAATTTTCTAGGCCAGCAATAAAGGTCTATTCAGTTTTATTAGTTTCCGTACCGTTGTAAATGCCTTGAATTCCATTTCAAATGGTCAAGTAAAAAGCACATCCGGGTAGAACTTGCCTCCTGTTTTCTTGAGTCAATTAAGCAATGCCTCTACATAGACGGGAATCCTCCCCAGATTTCATCACTGAAGATATCTTCCCCTTTTCCAACCTCAATCCCAGGGCTTTCCCTTTCAATTTCTTGCCCTTACAAATTAAAAGGGATAAGCCCTGGGGTCTGAGTTGCCCCTTTTCCCTTCCCCCTCCCTTCCCCTCCCCTCCCCTTCCCTTTTTCAAGGTACCTGTCACACCAGCAAACACACCCACCGTTATGAGCCTTCTTCCCAATTGAATTATACTAAGTTTATAAACTGGCAGGACCACAGCGACAAGGCGTTGAGAATTGCCGGATCTTAAGAAGACCTCGATCAATAAAACATTTCAAGTAAAAAAATATATATACGGAACGACTGATCCTTACGGTAGTTAAAGAAAGACACGGAAGACTAAATACATAAAGTAAAAAATACATGCAAAAAAATTGCCCGATATTTCGGTTTGCAAAATAAACCTTCTTCAGGGGCTACAGGAGTGAAATGAGTAGATACGTTACTCATTGTACTGAAGAAGGTTTTTTTGCAAACCGAAATAGCGGGCATTTTTTTGTTGCATATATTTTTTACTTCATGTATTTCGTCTTCTGCGTCTTTCTTTAACTGCCGTAAGGATTAGTCGTTCCGTAATTTTTTTTACTTTGAATTATATTACTTTCGCCTTTCTGAGACAAATAATGTTTATTAACAACATTGTTCCTCTAATTAAGGCATTTTCAGACAATGTTTTCTGTAGCGAAATTAATCCTGGAAAAGCAACTGCTTATCAATGAGGATGCCAGCAAATCTTTTAATTCCGGTGTAAGATTTGTCTTTATCGACTTTCAAACTACAGTATAATTTAAAATAACTAGTTAGAATGCACAGTCATCGATCGAGCTTAAATCTACTCCTCACTAAGAAACGCCAGGAATTTAAATACTCTGTCTTGTTTGACCACCAGTTAAAGATCATGTTCAGGGTAGGAACCGGAAATCGTCCATAGGAGTTATCCAAATGGCAACGCTTACTTGATACTTCAAAAGCCAACGAAAGGTAGCTCAGATTTACAAATTTTAAAACAATCCATAACATTTCCTGGTAGTAAACTTAGTCTTCTGGTCTACTTAGTCCACTGGAGAACACACAATTTGTGTGGGCTTCCTGTGGACTCTCCATCTCTTCTGAATGTCAACTAGCATGCACTATCAGTGAGTTTAAACTCTCCATCTAATTTGCTCGCTGTCTCTCCGCATGCACTCTCGTAGATTCGTGCGCAGTCAATGAGTTTGAATCTAGGCTACTTGACCTTTTGAGCAATAGTGAGTACAATTTTGCCACTAGGAGAGAAAATATGTTCCATGGAAATCACACTAGCCGTGTTAGTTAACTAAATTAAACTAAATGACCGCTGGCCTTCGAACTGTCTTCGAAGATGTCACCAGAGATCTTCGGAACACATCGGGTCATTTTCGGGATTCTTCGGAAGCCCTGAAGCTCCAAAGAAGGAAATTTTCGCATTTGACTCGATCTGAAACATTTGACAAGCATACCCTTAGGGCCATCGACAACTTTAAAATACTAATTAGAAAGCAAATTGCGAGGAAACCTGCTAGTCAGTATGGCGTAAAAATGTGTCGAACTCTGGCATTAGGATCACAAATACGCTCCAGATCCATAGCTTCCCACAGCAGATGCGAAGCTTCCCGCCTCAGAATGGCCGCTCTACCTGCGGCTTGTCTACGTAATTCGTTTTGTTCTTCGCCATCTTGTGCAGCCACGTATGCGTCAGCTAAATCAAACGAGTTCTCTTCTCGGGCTCTCTTCTCCTGTAATTCCTGGTAATATCGCAATTTATCTTGCAAAGAAGTCGCCTTTTTAGCAGGCGCATTTTCACGCTGTGGAAATTGAGCAGAGTGCGAATATTTCAGTGGGCTTTCTTTTCTATGTCCCCGCTTTCCCGGGGGTAACATATAGTCGAACCATTTACTATGATTTTGGCTCACAACCTCAGTACCAAGTTTTTCGGATTGTGCTGGCTGAAGCCTGTTTGTTCTCTCCGTTTGCACCTGCTGAGGAATTTTTGTTTCTTCTTGTTGAACTTGCCAAAGTGAGTCTGACGTTCCTTCGCTGAACCGTGACGTTGAAGGTCTTGCTGTCCCAATCAACGATTCTGTTGCGACAGAGCCGCGTTTGTAACGTACTGGGCGTCTCTGGTTTCGTCTAAACGCTCCCGTGTGTTCGAGATGTGATTCCAGTTCAGAACGCACGGGTGTTTTTCCCTTTGCGATCCTCGTTTGTGATTCCTGCAGGCCTGATGTCGTGGAACCAGAGCCTTCGGCTACTTTTGCGATGCGTTCTGCTTGCATCTTTTCCCTCATTCCTGACTTTGCGTATGATAAATTCTCACTTTTCTTAATCTTAGATCTTTCTCTCTCCGCTGTTGAATCGTTTGATGTTTTGTCCCTGCTTGGTTCACCGTCGCCGTGGAATTTTTCTCCCTGAAGCAGCTTTTTCCATAAATCAGCAGCCAAATCAGCTATTCTGCGCTCCCTTCTTTCTTTTTCTATTTCACTCAGGAAAAATCTATCACGTCTAACATTTTCTTCTATATGCTGAGTGGATTCTCTAGTGGGATTTCGCTGAGGAAATCTTTCAGTTTCCAGCTCCACTAGGTGCTGCGTTTCTTCGTGAAATCTGTCATTTGTACGAGATTTTTCTTCTAAATACAGAGGAAAATCCTCAGTCACTTTTCGCTGAGGTAATGTTTGGACCTTCTCCTCGATTACAGGAGGTATTTCTTCAAGAAATTCATATTCACCGCTGCTAAAACTTTGTGGAACTTCGGGTAACCTTCGAGTTTGCCCCATTTGTATTTGCCTCAGCTGTTCAAACGACAAAGTTTTGTCTTCGCTTCCTCTACCGTTTCTCCTCACAGAATTAAACTTTTCGTTGCGAAAATGAATTTTTGGAGGGTTTTTCCAGTTTTCATGCGCAGGCAAGCTGGGAACGGATGCAGCTCGACGCAAATTGTTAAGTTCATCTTCCAGCTTGGCTCTTTCCTCTAAAGCGGAGGACAAGCGCCTTGAGTATTCGCTCAATTTCCTGTTCTCTAGTTCTACGGCACTGCATGTGATCCCCATGGCATATTCCCTGCGTTTTTCTCTCGTTTCCCGATTTTCTCCATACCTAATCCCTTGACTTTTCTTTTGAACACCTGTCCCAAAATCATCATCGTAAAAGACATCATCGTCAACGCTTACATCGACTTCGGGAAGAGGTTGTTGACTGGAGCTTGAAACACGGCGAAGCATGCTGTTTAAACAAGCTATTCGCCTCAAATCTTCATCCGCCGAGCTTAAGCGGCGCCTAGTTTTGGCTGTATTCTGTGTAACACCATCAGATATCTTTGTCGCATCGGTAGATGCCCTTCCCGCATAGCTATGTCTCCGTTTATCAACTCTATATCTTTCTTTTGTTGTCGTTTGCCTCGCTGAGTTTGCACTTTCGCTCAATGCTCGATGAACTTGCACCTTCTGTTTTGGTGTGTTAACATGCTCAGACTCAAAGCCTCTGTTTTCTAAGCCTAAATTTCTTTGCGATTTCTTTTTCTTGCTGGCGTTGTCTTTCTGTTTATGCCAAGCTTCGCCATCTTCATTGCTGTCCGAGTGGTAACCTGATTCTAACGTATTTGTGGATTTGTCAGGATCTTGTAAAAGATTTTCAGTCGAGGACATATTGCTTCTTACACAGTTAGGTTTTTATTCATCCTTAGACGCGCCTTAACAATTTTTGACGACTTTTGTACCTTAGAAGCAAGGTGAATTGCCCACGGCAGGCCTACAAAAAGGTGTGTTTTCCAGAGTATTCTCGGTATGAGGGAAGGATTATCTGATATATTATTTACAAAAGAATTACTGCAGCACACTTTTGCCAAAATGTGCGGTAAGATCTTAGCAGGTACCTGCTATTTAAATATACTCGATATTTTACCGCCAAATGAATACGTGCCATATGATAAGCACATATCGAGCTTATTTATTGTGTGATACCGCGGATTACCGTACCCAAATTGTGAATTAGCCAATCAGAAGCCTTGTTTACTGTCATGATTTTCTACGATATCAAGTCACTGACCTGATATCGTACGATATCATGGACAGTTTGTGAAACTCGCATTTTTTTGCAGATTTTAGAGGCGAAAATTACAACAGAAATACAACGAAACGTAAAACTATTAAATTTGTTAAACGGGAAAGTAATTTGTTTCACGTTAGGAAAGGAAAAAAAATACAATTTCGCGCCAAAAGTGGAAGCGGCTACACTGGCGGGCGCTCGCGTGAACTTTATGGACAGCGCTGAAACTTTTTTGGTTTCAAAATGGAGCCGGATTTTCCAAATTTCTTTCTTAACTTGGACTTCCAAGATTCAGAAAATGAAACTCCAAACAAACATAAAACAAACTCCAAACAATAATAAAATGGCAGATGAGGAGTTGGAGAAGAGTAGTGACGACCAGAAAAGTGTAAATACGTGTCGCTCTACAACGCCTGACTGATCATGGTAACTGAAAAAAAAAAAAACCCAAAAAACGCCGGGTTTCAGGACGAATTTGGGTACGGTAAATACCTAATCGCACCTTTTTTGGTACGCTTCGGCAGCATATCTAGCTCGTTTGGTCTCGCCGTGGGTATTTTGGCTCGACTACGTCTCGCCAAAATACGAACCATGGCTTGACCACACTCGCCTGATATGCCGCCGAAGCGTACCAAAAAGGTACGATTAGGTATAAATATAATACAACTAATTGAAAAATGTTTTAGCAAGACAAGCCTATTCAGTGTTCACAGGCTTTCTCTTTTTGCTTAGCAAATCGTAATTTTCAAATAAGAAATTAAAACATAGCTATTATGATATATACAGAAAACTCGAGTCTGTCAAAAACTTTGCCATCTGTTGCCTGGGTAAATAATTGTTTAAAATCTAAAAAGTGAAAGTGTAGCAAGTCTCGTGAAATTTGTTTTCGTTTGATAGTTAACAAAGAAGTGCTAATGTCAAAATGTCATACGCTGTTCTTTTATTTTCATTTGCAACTTAGCGTAACCAGCTTTTTCATTTTATTATTAACATTCAATTGGACTTGTTGCCAAGCAACTTTTTTTTTATTAGTGCAATTACAAATCTACACGCTACTATACAATGAAAATTATACACTAACGTACAATACTTAATTACATGTTATAAAAGTATTCTACACTGTTTTACAACGATACAGACTTAGTAGGCTACAAGCGAAATTTACAATGAAATACTTAACAATAACGTATAATACTTAATTGCTAAACAGTAACTTATGATACTAAAATTACAAAATAATACAATATCCTGCAACTGGTGAAGTGCCCGGAGTGGCAAACAGCTTGCCAAACTTGTCAAGTTTTCGTCATCAAGTCGACTGTTAAAAGCGTGGCTACTCAGCCAAAAAAACAGGGAAACTCCGGCCGGAAGAAAATGTTCAGTTTATTCTACAACTCAGCAATTCCATATCCACGGCGAATCCTGATAGTGCAGCTGTGCATGACCGGCTGCTGGCGGACTTGTCTCTAGGCGGCATTCTTGTAGAAGCGTGGGAGGGATGATGGGAAGGAAACTCTAGGGAGACGTCTTCTGGGGTCCTCTTCGCTCTTTCCCATTGTACCCTTCGACGTACCAGCTATCTCCCTTTCTACATTTCCGTATACTATCACAATTGACGACTGGGGACTGGGTGCTGGTGTTACTAAGGCGAGGTTAGGTATGAAACCATTTATATGAAAATAAAGGCAGCGTGGGTGAGTGGTTAAGACGCTGGCCTCACTAGACACGGAGTCGGGAGGTTTCGGGTTTGGGATCTGACTGCTAGCTGGTGTTATTTCACGACAGATTCAAGCACAAATTCTCGCTTTGAAAAATGGGCTTAAGGTATGCAAATGGCCTGTTACAATTCCTCCCCCAATCCCCCGCCCCCCCCCCCAAAAAAAAAAAAAAGAAGAAGAAGAAGAAGAAGAAGAAGAAACGTCCCGGCAGTTGTTGCCCGCGTGTCAAGTATCGAGTTCGAGAATCAAAACAGGAATCAATGTGTACATTTAATCGGGGAAAAAAATCCGCGACCATTGTTCTGGCTTTCTATTATTTAATACCATAAAGTGAGAAAAATATTTTGTCACTGCTTTGGTAACTAATTAGCCAAAGTAAGTAGGTCTTTTAGGCTAAAACGTACTTAGGCAATTTCCTTTTTTGTTTACTTAACAGACATTCAAATAACAGAAGAATGAGAAGAACTTGTTCGTGCAAAAATATTTTACACGATTTTAGGCTTTGCGCTCTCGGCGTGTCTGAAAAGAAAGGTAAATTCATTGAGTAATTAGTCTGCTAGCCAGTGACACTTCCTTCACACTTACGGCTTCACTTGAATTTGTACTGTCTATATTTATAAGAGGTGCACAGGGTATTAGTAAATTACACAATGTGAAATGTGGTCCTTCAAATATTTGAGCCCATATCAAATGAGGAGCCCCGTCAACTCAAAAGAAACCATTTGAGTGAGAAATCCTATTCATCTTTTTGAACAGGTGTACTTTCTATTGACATAAAGTTTATAATGTCCAGGATACGGTGATCTGTAACATTTCTGAATCTTTAGGCCCGATAATGCGCGATAATTATTGTAGCTCAGTTCCTATTGAGATTTCAGGACCATTTATAGTCTTTCAACCAAATTAAATGTGTGAGTGGAGACTGTGATCGCAGAATTTGATTTTTTCGTTGCTATCCAATGAAACGTGATGCTATCGGTTTTGATTGTTTTGGAGTTTCTTTTGGTTGATGTGGCCAGTCGTTAAATTGCATGATGGTAAACATATAAACATCTTCACATAGTTACCGGGAACGTACTGGTAATTATTTAGGAGCACAGAAAAAAACAATTCAAGCGTTTTGACAGACAGTTTGACAGACAAGCTTCCATAAGGCGCCGGGAAAAGCAGTTGAATTTGTATAATGGCTGTGTCAACATGAATTAAAGAAAATGTTCCAGGAAAAAGAAGTTGGCAGTGACACAAAAGAGGAATTAAATTCCGTGACATTCAAACTTCCAGTTTTAATGCCACCAAATTCTAAATGTGGTCTGCCGAACGGTGACGATAGTTTGTACGAAGAAAGGGAAATGGCAATGGAATTCAGTAAGGCTGTGAATACCGTGGAATCTCTACCAGATATAAGTGCTGTTGGTAAACAAAGAGTTATAAAGGCTGTGACCTTTGAATGTGATCAACACAGAGAAGTGGACAACGAAGAATCAGTTTTAAGGTTACCAGATATCAAGCAATCGTTTGGTTTTACATCTTGGGAGGAGAAAAGAGTTGGAGAAGATTGTTTGAAGAACGAACACTTTTCTCAAGACGACTGCGTGAGTGTTGACGGAGGTTTTCCACAAGTGGCGAAAAAAGACGAATTTCAACGCGAGAAACGGCACGTACACTGCTCACAAAAGCTTTCACGATCTAAATTTTCCTACTTTCCTCGCTTTCCTTCTCCAAAATCCCTGAGCAAGCGAGAAAAACTCAAGCAGGAGATAGAGGAGAGGACAGCGAAGAAACACGTTGATGTCATTCACCAGGGGAGTGTAAGGTCCAAAGAAGAATACTCTCGAATTTTTCTTTCACTTAAAAATGTTGAAAGGAAGTTTGAGAAGAAGCACAAGCTCGCCTGCCGCGCCAGTTTCGATTCGCCATTTTTTTTGGATTGATAATTTTTCCGTGATTTATTTAAGCTCACCGCGAATTCAACTTTGTTTGTCAAAGGTCCAATTCCAGTCAAGAAGAAACACGAGTCCATGACTTTCGTTGTCAGTGGCCAGCAGTCGGTGATCTAGTGGTTGCTAAGTAACAGTTGTAAAAGCCTATGTCGTTCCGCAGGGTCTTACCTTCTAAGCAGTGTGGTTGCAAGATGTGTTTAAAATTCAGTGAACAGGGCTAATAAAGAACAAATTGGATGCAAAATTCTTATTATCGGCTCCAAGCGAATTAATACAACCAGACTTATTTCTGATCCTATCATATATGACTCGGAAATTAATTTGTTTTCGTATTTCGGGACTGGAGTTTTCTTCATGAGCTCAACACGTTTCGGTGTACATCTTAACCATTACTAGTAAAGTAACTCAAGTATTATGTTTTTAATTTATGAGTGCTTTTCAAATTACTCTATTGATGCCGGGTATTTCATGCAATTTTCTACAAATCAAATCATTGATATCTTTTCTTCAGCGTTTTAACTTAAACTGACTTACTGTGCGAATTAGACAGCCGGGTTATAATGTGTATGGCGATTTTTGAATTCCCTTATTTTTCTTCTTATCGTCCGTTCCTGACGCAAGATTCTCTCACTCGTTCTATCTTCCGTCCTGAACAGATCTTTAGATCCCAGCGGTTCTCCTACAGATTTCGTGAGACAAGGAAAATAAGAAAACCCTGGACGCGAAGTACGTTCCAACTCACTTGACCAAGGAGATGGTAGCTCGGGTTTCCTGTCGTCGTAATTTATTCGCTTTTTTCTGATCTGGCGAATTTTCTCCTCTTCCTTCATTTGTCGGTCGATTTTTAAGATTTCATCGGTTAGTTTGTCGAAAAGATCCCGAGGAATTTCGTAACTATCGCGCAGTCCCAATGCAGTACTCCACTTTTCTTCGGATGCCATTCTCTCTGACTTTGGCGTTAAAACAAGCGAAGGTAATCGCACTTTTCCTCTTCTATTTTTGTTTCCACTATGCCTGCTTTTCGACATATCTTCCCCCTGGTAGGATGCCTTCCGCGAGGAAGATTTCCTCGCGAACGATTTGGACGCTTTTTTCGTCGCTTGCATCGTGCTTGCGATTTCCGGAAAGCTTATAAACATGCGGTTATCATCTTCCTTCTTTTGACGCAAACTCTTCTTCTTAGCCCCCATTTTCGGGTCTTGTTTAATCTTTGCTCTATTGTTATCTGTTAACGAAGGCAGGAAAGATTGCTCCATGTTTGTAGAGCTTGAATGTAAAACCATCCTACGAGAAGATGACGAACATCCGTAAACAACAGACGGTCCTACAACTTCGTGTAAACCGTTTTCTGTGGAGAAAGAGAAACGTTTTGAAACGACACATCTTGACTCACTAAATTGGTTTAATCTCGTCATAGCAAGCAAAACGTCTTTGTTTAACCTCGAGCGAAAAAGATGTAATTTAGCCAAAAGAAGCAAGTAATTTTGTTTAACGTCTGGTGGTGAAAATAATACAAAATCTTCATTGGCTGTTATGATTAATTTAATAAGTTCCACAATAGGGGTTGATGCAGCTCTTTAGTTACCCCCTAAAGGGTAATCTAACGAGCAACCTGTTTAAGAATTTAAAATTCATGCTGCTCGTTTATTTAGTGTAATTTTCAATGAAACTTATTTTCCACAAAGTTCAGTTTGTTTTGAAAGCAGGGATGAGCTAACAATTCAATGATCATGCCGCTATTTATTTAGTATAATTTTCAATGAAACTTCAGTATTTTCTACAAAGTTGAGTTTGTTTTAAAAACAAAGAACGAGGAGCTTTTAGTTTCACTGCAGTGATTAAACTTAAAGACAATGAAGTCCCACTCAAAATGAATATTCTCATAAACAATTAATGAACTTCGGAATCTCGCCAAGTTCACCAAATGTAAGCGGCCAATAAAGAATTTGTTTCCAAAATTCGTCAGAAAGTTGTCTCCCTCTGCTAATACACATAAATTCAAAGTGAGGACAATTAAAGAAAAAAGACATTTCTCAAGAGTTTTGTTTCAGTTACGCAGTAATTATTAACAGGTTTGCATGAGATAAAAAATGAGGAGACAAGAAGAGCTTGCCAAATTTTGTCACGAAATCAGTAGAAAATTCTAAAGGGAAAAGTGTTGTTCGTTCACGTGAGTAAGTTTTGCTACTTGACAAGTTTTTTCTTGACAGTTTTCCCTGTTGAAAATCTGTTTGGCTAGTTTGTTAACAATGAGATTTGTACACACGAGGAAATAAAATTTTCAAAGGAAACTCGAAAATTTTTTCTCGGATTGCTAGGATTTCCAGAGGGACAAAAGCAGCTTATGGATAGAAAAGGAATAAGATTCAATTCCCTAAAATTTTCTGCCGTATTTTTGGTCCATCTTACAGTTGTGTGCTTAGTGGCCTGGCCTTTGAGTGGAAGTGAGGCTGGAGTTGACCTTGTTTTGATAAAAACCCTCCTGCTTTTCACATGTAAATCACGTTGTTCTCACCCTAACTAGGTTGTGTTCACATACGAAAAGCAGGAGGATTTGTATCAAAACAAGGTCAACTCCAGCTTCGCTTCCACTTAAAGGCCAGGTTACTAAGCACACGACTGTAAAATGGACTATTATTAAAGGAGAAGGTCACTCCAGAAACGGTGAATTTTTTTAAATCGCCAATAAAAAGATAACACTAAGTTGAGTTACTGACCGTGGTTTTAGCTTCTAAAGTTCATGGTCTCGTTGTACATTTTGACGTCACGGACAAGCGGCCAGGCTGCTAAGTACGATTCAAAATGGCGGCGCGCAGTGTTGAATTTTGGCCCTCTTTGGAGGGGAATTTCAGCGGGATCGGATGAACTTTAGAAGCTAAAACCACGGTCAGTAACTTAACTTAGTGTTACTGATCTTTTTATTTGCGATTTCAAAAAATACACCGTTTCTGGAGTGACCTTCTCCTTTAAGTTTAAGAGTCCGCACAGAATAAGAACGCCGTGTTAGTTTCAATTAAGACCCTAAACCTTTATGCGAAAACAATAAAACGACTGTCTATAGATATATAGTATGATGCGCCTTTTTCAGTATAAAACTTGCATTGAACACTCCTAAAACACTTTTCTCGAAATTTCAGCCTCAAGAACGTTTAACCAATGACAGAGTAGAACAGTTTTCAATTGAGTGCCGCAAAACCAAACCTGAAAGAAAGTGATTTAGCAGACGAATCACAACAGACACAAACAACATAATGAACCAATCAGAACTCGAAGCAAATACAGTGTACATGTAACTCGGGAAAAATTGCGAGCAAGGAACGATTGGTATTAGGCTACGTTTACATGGGACCGGACCAGAACCATTCCGAACGGAACCGGGTCAGCTTCTGTTTACATGGAACCGTTTGAAACCGATCCAGGTGTTTACACGGGACCGTTCTGGAACCGGTCCAGAACGGATCCGCTTAGATCCGTTCCGGACCGGTTCCAGAACGGTCCCTTGTAAACAGAAGGCCTATCCGGTCCGATTTTGGGACTGGATCCAATTGAATCCGTTTGGAACCGGTCCCGTGTAAACATAGCCTTTTAGTTTTAGTTCTGATTGGTTAGGAAAATGGCGCGAGATTTTTTAACCAATCACAGAACGTAGTATAAAGCACAACCAAGCAAACGCATTTAAGGCGCTGTTGTACGAGCCATTTTTCTCTGCAACTTGCAAGGCAACGGCATTGCGAGACAAGTTCTGGCAATGTGTAACACCCCCTCTTTGCAACATGTCTCGCAACGAAAATTTGCGTTGCGAGTTGCAGGAAAAGTAACTAGGTGCCTACTTTTCGCAACGTTGCGAGGTAAGTTGCAACGTCTAACATGTATCCTGCAACTTGCCTTGAAATGCTCTCGTCATCCGTTGCATTGCAAGTTGCAGGAAAAATTGCTTCGTGTAACAGCTCCTTTCAGTTCGACTCTCCATTGAAAAGAACATAGGTTTGGCGGGATGCGGGATGAGGCATAAAATCGAGGCGGGATTTGGGATACGATTAATTTTAAAGGCGGGATGCGGGATGAAAATGGGACGGCGAGACCGGATATGCTCCGTTTCGTAGGCGGGATCTGAAATAATAAGACGAGTATGTGCGGGATCATAAGTTATCTCAAGTTACGAGTCACACTAACTCTGTTACTGGAGTCTCACTTATAAACACACCGAGGAGCAACCGGTTTTGTAATCTACATATGCAGTAAGTCTTTGCCTTTCTCCGTAACGAGAGCATATTATCTATACTGTAAAAGCTATAAATTGTTCATCAATTGAAAAATGGCAGTGAGCTAGAGCAACGTGGGTTGAAGTGTGGGTTTAACGACTGCTGGCTTTCTAGCAGTTATCCCCTTCAAACTGGATCCTGAGTTAACTCTTTGGCCTTAAGTTTCTAAACTATAGCTTTTTAAAAACTGAAAACTGTTGCGGAAATTATTCCTGTTTTTCCGTACAAACTATTTCGCATCATGTTTGCATCCTCCCCAACATCGCGAAGCAACCTTGAAAAAGCGGGCTTTTGTCGAAATATAAAGTTAAGTTGTTCTGCTGAAGTGCAACCCATGAAATCGCCGTTAACCAGAAGCAGGAATTGTTTGATGAGAGTATCATGGCTACGACTGTTGACGGCACGAAAACTGAACTATGGCGGTGTTAGTTACGTGTCCAAACATCGGATCCTCGACAGTTAAGAGGCTCTGACTGTAAATATCGAGAATCGGCGGACAAGCTCAAAAAATCGAAAAACCTGATAACTTGCCAGAAGAACACTTTTGGGGAGCTATCTTCGAAAATATTACTTAAACGTTCTGGAATTCTATTGTTTTCGGGAAATTCGGAAAAACGGTTTTGCTTAATTTATTACGCAATAATCAGGCTTAAAATTAAACAAATTGAAAGCGCTTGCTTTTAAACAATTTGCAACGCCAGAAAACAATTTTAATTTTAAATGATAGCAATACTCTTCTACTTTCTATCAATAGGAATTGCATGGAGTTTTGCTTTATTTCTGTGGTTTGGTGGTTCTTTGAAACAAAGCCATTTTGCGCACTTCGGAAAAAGGCAAAAATTGGTAAACTTTAGAGGCTTAAAATGGGTCTTGGTATGTCTAATATCGAATTGAAATAAACACTGTGATAAAGTTTGGCCCTACTTCCATTACAATATGAAATAAAAAATCTGGGCAATTCAGGCTCGCGCTGACAAAAACACAAATCCTAAATCCTCATGATATGTACACAGTTGACGGGGGTAAATGTCAGTACTATTGACGGTAAAAAGGACGCCAGTTTCAAGCTTGACAACTTGAGCTACACATATATGGCATCTAATGACACATTTCTTCAATTAACAATATCCTGTGCCCCTTGCGGTTAAATAGGCCTCTAATGCGGATATTTCTAAATTTTGCGTTCTTGGATTTCTTCCCAATTTTTCAGTTGAAGACTCGCTCTTAGTAATAGTAGACGCCAAAATTTGCCACTTTTCAAGATTGCAGTTAAATTTCATTCAATAGCACTGGTAAATTGCCTGTCATCTGAACTTAAAACAGTATATTGAACGTCCTTTTCAAATGTTTACGTTAACACGACCTAACAACCAAATATTTTTGGTATATTGTTCAGTTTCTACGTCTACTTAACCGGTTAAGCATTCACTATTAATCTGTATGGCACTCTCCTCATACAAGACTAGTCTAATTTGAAACGCTTGTTTTCAGCTAAAATACTTTGCTTGCAATACTATCACAAGTTCATAAGGCCTTATGGACTTGTTTGGAATAAAACGCCTCTTTTCCTCAAAACACCTTTTGAGGCCAAGCTGTCATTTCCATCTCAAAATAAGCAAAAAAAGAAGAACATCTATTTCATTTTTATTTAATGTCAATTAGGATAGACTGAAAAACCTTACCTTTCTTGTCAGAAGCTCAGAGATGGTTGTCGGGAGAGTTTGCCAGCTCAATAACTACAGGCCTCAAATGTGGAAATATAATTCATCATTTACGAAAACACTTTTGAAGCGTACGTTAAAAATTAATGACCCGCGATGAGTGCATCCGTGTTGTGGCGATTCTTTCAGGTTGCTCTCACACCTGCCGTAAAATTGCAATGTCACGAGACTTTATAAATACGTTAGACACGCCGACGCCTGAAACTGTGCACGGAACTGTTAAAAGACTGGTGCAAAATCTCATACTTCACTCTGTTTTGAATCGACGTCCTTATAATGCTAATAAATATTGGCAAGATTGCCTCGCGTGCCTCAGATTTAATTCACATTTTAACAAGAGAAAGAATTGTTACAATCAACCAACAATGCACGATTTCGTAAGCTCCTCGCTGCGTTGCTTGTGATATCTCTTTATGAAGCTGAGGAGAGAGCCTTTCTCCAGCAGATCTGTTTTTAAACGGCAAATCGTCACTTCGCTGTATAATATGCTCGGCCATTCAGAGCTCAAATGAGCAATAAAGTTCTCAAACTCACAATTTCGCGCTAAGATAATGAAGTTAAACGAAAATTTGCCTCCTCCGCATAACACCGTTTTCGCACATCACGGAATGTTTATTCCTCCCTAACGTGCAGGACTACAACAACGCAACAGGAAACTCAAAGCCCGTTACATTTAGGCAATTATTACGGTGAAAGTGTAATTTGTTTTTCGACATATCCTCGCACCATTCGCACTTCTTCCCACTCGCTCTTTCAGATCGAAAAGCTCGGGTCAGACCGAAGCTAGACATATTCTGTGTTCCTATTTTCCTCTCCTCATTCAAAAAACTCCAACCACAAATCAAGGAAAAACAAAACAAAACAAAAAAACAAGAAGAACTACAGCGTTGGCTACGGCATTAGAATACTATTTATTGACCTTCTAGGAAGAACGGTATACACTACAACAATTTTAATTGCCTTTAGTATAACTTCTTTTAGAGTAGGACCTAGGTTATACAAGAGCACCCTGTTTGAACGCTACAGTAAGCTAAAGGGACACCCCCTAAGGCTACTAGGAAAATTACATCCGTAAATTCTAAAGTTTCAATACATAAAAAATCAATTGCTAAATAAACCTAATAAGTTTGAATAAATTCCAATAATAATTTCGTTTGGAACGATAAGAAAAAATACAAAAAAAAATGAATAGAATTAAAGGGTTACATGGGCTCCTGAGGGTTATAAAGATAAATTAGCCCATATTACAGTAATACCCCAAAGAAGTAAAGCTGTGAAATCAAGAATTATTTTTCATCGCATTGCTTTGATTCAGCATTCAGCGCTTTCCAGATGACATAATTGGATCACAAAATTGTGCAAAATGCGTTAACTACAGCGAGGATGTTGCCTTTTCAGCCAATCAGGGAGGAAACGAAAACTAAACGCCATTTGGTTCACACGACTTTTTGTCGTGCTTGCTTGGCACGGGTTACACGTTTTCCCGCGCTTGTCACTCGTTGCATGTTTTCCCGCGCCTAGTACCGGTTACAAGTTTTCCCGCTCTTGGCACCGGTTACAAGTTTTTCCCGTGATTGGCACCGGTTTGTGTTTTCCCGCTCTTGGCACCGGTTACATGTTTCCCGCGATTGGCAGCGGTTGCATGTTTTCCCGCGATTGGCACCGGTTGAAAGGTTTTCCCGCGCCTAGTACCGGTTACATGTTTTCCTGCGATTGGCACCGGTTGCGTATTTCCCGTGTTTATCTCTGACGGCCTGTTTTCCCGGCTTGGCATCGGCTGCATGTTTTTTTTTCTTTAGCTTCTTTTTTTTTTGGTCATTTGAAGGTTAAATTGGTGATTGGCTGTAAAATGTTTTACATTTAGTCATACAGACCAGCTTAGTAGATAAGACACTGTTCTTTTCAAGAGAAGTGCTGCAGCAAGACTCAAGAAAATAAAGAAATAACTTGGCACCCGTACAAATATTTTCTGCTTGAAATGAAATTCAAATAAATAACTTACATCGATATTTAACCTAGTGTATACATTTGGCAAATAAAAAACGTCCAGCGTTCAAATACACATATATTGAGATTGTACAGAATTATCACTGATATGTACAATCAGTATTTCAATTAAAAAATACCTAATAAACAGTATGCTGGTATATAATTGATCTAATAACATGTCGTGAGCAATATTCCACTCTTTGCACGCACCGCTGACACAGTGGATCGGCTGAAGTCTAATCAATAAACCCGCTGAACATTCCATTCTTCTTTTTCTCCGTCTTTGTTGCTCCTTCCGAAGCCGTTGGTGCTCCAGGCCCGCCAATAACTTTGAAAGCATCTGCAGATGGAAAAACGTCGATTAGGAGGGGGAGCTTAAAAGTAACTGTGAGTAATTTGCTGACCTCTATAACTGGCTTAAAAGACTTGTTCAACATGTGTTACTGAAGCAGTAACATGTTGAAGCTCAACCAAATGTCATCTTGACTTGAATTTACGCGCTTTCCCCCCCCCTTAGCGTCGGCTACATTTTGTGCTTGGTTTTGTCAAGTTGCGATGGACTCGATGAACTCCTGAAAAAATTGTGCAGCTTATATAGCTAAAGAAGCAAAGAACAGACATTTAGCAACGAACTCAGAGGAAAGTACAAGTGTATTAACACACTGATTGGACTTGGAGGGGGGGGGGAAGCTAATTTTATGTTATGAATTCAAGGGAGGGCACTCATTGGGAAAGGTCGCTTATTTTTGTCAATTTTGGTACAGGGGTACGCGAGAGTGTAAAAAGAAGGTTTTTAAATACAAAACGAACAAAACTATGAGAGGAATACGAGAGGCTGCACCTGTGAAGCAAAAATCAGAAGACAGGTGTCTGTCCTACATCAATAGCAATCACAAAACTTTCAGGACAGGGTAGCTTATTAAAATAGGAGCGCTTCCTAGGGGAAACATATTTACAGTGGGGAGGGGGGTTAGAAGAGGAAGGCGGGGGGTGGTTTTCGGAACAAGGGCTACAAATCGATTTGCTGCAGTGACAGTGTAACAGTGCTAAAACTTACTAGGCAAACAAACTATACTTAAAATGTCATAGCTTGAGTAAACTGTTCACAAACAAGGGCAGACTCAAAAGTGCGTGTGCAAGTGATAGTTATGAAGAAAGATTACAGTTTTTAGACGCTCATTGCTTCATTGGATTCCAGTCCATGTAAAGTGAAACGAGGTAATTGAGTGAATATGAAGAGAGACGGGAACACCAGTACTCACCACTGCCCTCACTGGACTGATCAGCTGACAGACAGAGAAGGAAAGCGGAAGAAAGAAAAGGCAAGAAATAGAAAGATTAATATTGATTTAACTTACATTAATTTGAAAGAATTATACTATTTATTACATAAGACGAATAAGAATATTAAGAAACCGCTTATTCGCGTTAACTGAAGACAGTAATATGTTGAGTAGAACTTCGCGTTCTTCAAACCAGCGACTAAGAAAAAAAGTCTTCTTTTAATAATAATGCTTTATTAAGGTACACAGAAAGTTGACAGAAAAGACGGTAACAAATAGCAAAAATGAAAGAAAACAACAACTACAATCTGCTAAAAAAGATCGTACAACTCGGCTACATTATGTAAGAAAAAAGGTGAAGAAAAACAAAAACAAAACAACGCCGTATACAAAAAAGGTGCTAGGCAAACAGAATCAGTTAACAAAGTAATGCATTGTTTAAGTAGCAGAACTTGCAAGGCTTGCAACACACTGGCAAGAATATGAAGTATACTTCTTACAGGGGAGGTTGAGGAGAGCACTTCTAGAAAATTGACTTCAAAATCTCCCATTTCTTCGGAAAAAGAAATGGGAAAAAACTTGCTGCATCTCGTTTACGAACTTAGGTGATAAACTAAAAACCTACATTTTCATTAATTTTCCATGGAATGACTTACTTCCAAAGTCAAGCCTTGACAGTCAATGAAGTTCTTACTTTAGAACTTCTGAATATGTTCCTAAAGTGTGACCATTCAAATGAAAGCGAGCAGCGCTTAATTTTCTATGCCACCGTTTATTACGCATTTGAGCAGTGCTTTCCTGTTGTATTTATTGCTGGTTTTTGAATACTTAAGAAAATATTGTTTAAGAGGTTTTCTCCGTCCGGCTCTTGGATCGCGATCCCTATATTTCCTACTGATATACAAAATTGATTTAAGGTGGAGGCGGAGGAATGGGTACAGTCTAAGGACAACATCAGGACAGTTATCTCCGGATCTCTCATCGGATCTCACTCCTCTCTACATAAAATACAGTTAAAATGATGTTGATACTTGGATTTCACGTTTTTAAGAAAAGAGGTGTTAGATACCTTCGAATTAATTGTCATTTAGAGTCAAGCAGATGGGACTCCTTTTTGTTATCTCACTAATGGGTACTGGCACGCGCACAGGCGAACCAAGGACAGACTAACATATGCACCGAAAAAACACGTGTTTCATGCTATGCGCATATAACACACACTTCGTCAAAATATAAGACTTTGTATGGGAATGTAACAAATCTACTTTGTACTTAGGCTGCCTGTGCTGGGTAAAGAGAAATTAGAAATAAGTCATTTCCTAGGACAGCAGGGTTAAGTTACCTGTCAGCGCGGCTCCCGTGGCGGTGTTGGGTTCGAGTTTTGGAGGATACTCTTTCTCCATTCGTTCCACCACCAAATCAGCGATCCTTCTCTGGTCTTCATCTTGTGTGTCGCTGAAGAGTCGCATGGCTGTGTCGTTCACCTGCGGGGCATGACAGTAAATGAGGCTTTCTTTGTGTTGGGACACAAAGAAAGCACAGAAAAGAGGACTTTTCTGATTTTGCTTTGGTTTTCTTAGGGCCTGGCAAAACTAGGAATCATTGTTACGGAAACTATGTTTCTTCACATTGTTCCCCCTGTTGGTTTAAAACATTTTCTTATTTCAAACTGAAACAAAATTTGCTTCCGCAACATATGTTTAAAGCGAGGTTAAACTGGGAAGCATGCATTTGCTTCCACAACACTGCTTCTGCAATAACTTCTCCTAGTTCAGGACTTCCAATAAAGAGTCTAAAATCACACGTGCAATTTCAGTGTTGGCAAGTGGCTGTTTTGATGACTCTACTTACAAATATAAAAGAAAAAAAAAGATGTGTTTTCTCGACATTACTAATGTTTGTGTCAGTTACCTCGATAATATATTCTTTGTTGTCTTTCCCTATTATCGCCTCCACACACATAATATCAAGACCGCCTCCAAACAGCTGACTGCATTCGTTAACCCACGTTTTATATCTGGGGAGGAAAGTTCAAGAAGTTATGATGCAAAAAAAATTATGAGCTAAAGCGCGGGCAAAACACACAACCGTTACCAAAAGCGTCGTAATATGTAATCGGTACGAAGGGCTGAAAAACGTGTAATGGGTACCAAACGCGGGAAAACCATTTCAGCAATGCCAAGCGGTTTGTGTTTATCATTGAAGTTCAAACGTAAAGGAACTGAAACCCCTCTATAACTAGGATTTGGTTTTTTTTTCTTTTACAGCCGGGAATGTTACCTGTCTGTGATTGTGATTTCCTCAAGAACCGCTGACCCAGTGTTGGTTTTCCAGTTGTCGGAAATCGATGTTCGCCTGCATATGGAACGCAAAATATATGATTACCGTAATATCCCGCTAATAATTCCACCCAACCGTAGGCCCATTAGTTTCCTAGATATAAGCATACCACATTTTTTTAGAATAAAGTGACACTAAATTGAATAAACTGCGGTTCTTCCACAGCATTTTGTGCTCGCCAACCAAGAAGCCCTTGCGAAGTTGTGTAAGCCCATGCAGGGTTTATTATCGGAATTTTAAGGTGTTTGAATGCGTAGGAATAAACCTCATATTTCCGTGGTTTGGTAGGTAATGCAAACCACAGGCGGCCCAACCCGGTTTCAGTAGCATGAAGAAAGTAGGAGTTTTGCTATTCCCCTCTAGACGAGATGCTTGTCGATCGAAAGGATTTATCCCAATATTACCCGTCTATAAAAATGGGTAGAGAAAGATGCAACATTGAGCAAAGCTTCTTATCTAAAGTAGATTCGATTGAAAAAACGTTGTCATGTATGAAAAGTAACCGCTGTTACCGTTGTCATATAAACGGCAATCGCTGTTAAGTATAAACCTTTAAAGGGGCATAGTCACGCTATTTTAGTTCACTTTAAAAACCAAAAATATGTGCTCACGTTGATGAACGCCCACAAATAATGGTCTAGTTTTGTTACCAAAGACTATATTACTTCACTGAAATTATTTTCTGTTTTTTGTTGCTACGGATGGCACGGATGGAAATGGATTGCAATTTGAAAAAATTAGGCTAAACCTTTCAAATTCTTTCTGCGCGTTGACATGAAATCGACATTAAATGGTCGTGGTTTGTTTTCTCTCAATGAAATTAAGTTAATATGTTCCTTTAAATGTTCAAACACAATGTTAGGCATGGATAAAGTTAGCTACCGATAATTTTAGCACAGTTTTGACCAAAAATCTGCGAAATCCTCGTGACTATGCCCCTTTAACGATGAGACCTAATGGATTTACACATTCAAAATTCTCTTGCAACTGATGTCGATTGCAGCGAGAGTTGCACGAGAGTGGCCAAATTAACCGATGAAGGCCAATTTGAGCACTATACAGCAAAAGTGGAAGAATACAAGAGAATGAAATACCTTTTTACTGGACTGGTTCACTTACTTGAAGGCGCGGTAGTGAGTGCCAATTTTCTGAATCCTGATGTCGCATTTCCCAGGAATGAATGGCTCAGTTGTAGCGTAAGTATCGGACAGAGCAACAATACTCGCGATATCTTGGAAACTACGGTGGTTGTGAACACAAACCTGCAGCAAGTTAAAAACAAAGATAAAAAGAATAAACGAGATTCTCCTCACACATGATTTATTCCAGTTTCACTATTTACTGGCACAAGCGTGCGTGCCCCTTGGAGTTGAACTCGATGGAATTGAACTCTTAGTATACCCTCTGAGATATTGTGCTTTCTAAGCATGGCCAGGAACTTGTCTTGGGATAGGAAAAAATTGACAAAGGTGACGAAAGCGAGGAAATATAAACTTGAGAGGACAAAATATAGGTTTAAAAATCAAAGTTCCGTTCAGCATCACAATGTTCTTTTTTGGAAATCCTGTCGTAAAATAAAAATTTAACAAACTGGGGAATCCACTTCTCCCCAAACTGACTTGCTCTGTTCTGCTCCGTAGGTTTTTTCACCCAATTTAGTTAAATGTTTGGTGGCATTTGCCAATATAACAAGCGAAACTTCGACATTTTGGGCGGAATACTCTCTCTTTAGTCACCATCAAAACAAAGTAGGAACTCAAAAAGAGCTTTCGTGTCTCTTCCGAGTCCTTTGTTCAGCCAGTAGTGTGACATGATGTGCTTCATTACTATTAATTCCCAGCAGACGAATCTTTCACTTTTAAAGAACTCCATGTTAGAAATCTATAGAAAGAGCAGAGAGGAGGATTTCTTTAAAACCGGGTCCTCCCGTCTGAGGAATACGGCAAAGTCTCTACACTGATGATTAACCTATGACCAGGGGTCAATTTAATAAAGAAACTACACTTGTAATTTTTTACACGTGTAATTTACACGTGTAAAGTCCAACTTGTAAATACAAGAATTTAATAAAAGAATTTTCTACTTCAGGAGCAGTTAAATTTAAGCTGGCGTTGAAAGTTTTTCCATTCACTTTCATCTTTTATCTATCATCTGTCCGAAAATCATGAAGTTCCTTGGAAAATTACCAACAAAACGGGCTATTTGTTCATTTACAATACCTTTACTGTGCAGTGAAAAGTGCAAATATTAGCACAGGACACCCAAGCATAACATTTGAATATTATTAAAAATGGCGTTTCAAAATATAAGACTTTGTATGGGATTTCGAAGCGAACATTTTGAGCAATACATAACCGCAAACTAACTGAATAAAGTTCATGAAACATTACATGGTGTTGTTTGCTATCCTTACAACGCATTTTGAGTCTATTTACCTTACTGTGTATTAGTACATGTATAATACATTGACCTTGTCAATGTATTATACACGTACTAACACAGTTAAGTAAATGGACCTAAAATTGCTCAAAATGCTTTGTAAGGATAGCAAACAACACCATGCAATATTTCATGAATTTTATTCAGTTAGTTCGTTGTTATGTATTGCTCAAAATGTTCGCTTCGAAATCCCATACAAAGTCTTATATTTTGAAACGCCATTTTTAATGATATTCAAATATTATGCTTGGGCTTCCTATGATATTAGCCGCTAAACTTTTACTCACCTCGAAAGAAATTGTCTGCACTGACCTGCTTCTTCGTTAAAAAGCCCGGCAAAACCGGCAATTTATAGCTGAAATGTTCCTTTTACTTTTGGAATTCTTCGGTTGACGAAGATTTAAATGACCGACGAAAATAATCAAATAAAGTTCTTTTTGTACGAAAACTGCGCCCGTACGAAAACTGGGCAACATACTGTAGCGCTACACCTGTAATTACAAGTCGGACACTTGTAACTTGGACTTGTAGATGTTTATTAAACTCGTTTTCGTCTGCGCTTGTATACAGCTGTTTCAATTAACGTGGTCAGATGAAAGTTTAAGCCTACGCGACAAGACCGCAGGGTAATATGGGATTTTAATGCCTAAGTTCACCAAAATCAGTAGTACCTTACTTGCCGTACAATAGCAAAGTATATGAAAGAGTTTTTAAAGCATAAAAATTAAACAAATAACCTGAAAGAATGATTTTCAGATACAGTTTTCGTTTAAAACAATTTTGAATCACACTCATCTTTTTGTTTACTGGGTTAAAACGGGATGCAAATTTCAAATATGTGGGTACACGTGGAGCACGTACATGGTATGTAAATTAGAAGTAGGAAAAACAACATCATGAAAAATATGGAACATAAATTTTTGCACTTCAAGGCAAGAACAAAAAACAACTGACAACCTTTAGACTAAGTCTGATTTGTAACTACCCACACCACCCTTCGGTCTTGTCGCGTAAGCTTGAGTCGGATCCGACAACCTTAATTGAAATAGCTGTACACAATGGTCCGACTTGTAAATTACAAGTGTAAAAGTCTTATTAAATTGACCCCAGGCTCTCTCTTGGAAAACGTGGCAAAAAGTAAGGAGCGAACAAAGGGGGAGGGGGAGCGGGAGGGGGAGGGGGAGGGGAAGGGAGAGGGGAGGGAGGGGTCCACCCTTGCGCCCTATCTCCCCACGAGAAGCCTGTTTACAGTCTCACTGATGATGTATCGATGTGCTCTAGACCTTGATTTCAGACGCAGAAAACATTTTAACTAATTAATTAATTGGACACTTTTCCGGTGAGAATTGAGCGAGAGCAGCTTAATTATCCGATTGCGTGTTTACTCTGTCGAATAGTGATATTTCCTTTTATGTCCGTCCGGTTCCATTTCCTCGCCAATTTTAACGTAATAAGACTTGCTTGCGTTGCTGTGTCAACCCGCCTTCAAAAAATAGACCTTATTTCTAATTTCGGCATGACTCTCAAGTTATAGCAAAACACGGACGTGTTTCGAAATGAGATCAGTTCAAAGTATGCAAATGAACTGCTGTTATAACCAAGCAAAATATTTATTGATGCAAATTCAGTAATATTTCAGAAAAAACATGCAAGATTATGAAGAAGAACAAACAAAGAAGAGAGAATTTTTCATTGCACTCGGTTAAATGTATAATTACCAAATGTTCGCTGGAATGGAAAACTACGCTGGGGACTTTCCGGTCGCAGAATAATAAACTACGGAAAAGGAAGATTAAAACATG
Source organism: Siderastrea radians (assembly GCA_964017195.1). Taxonomy (NCBI): domain Eukaryota; kingdom Metazoa; phylum Cnidaria; class Anthozoa; order Scleractinia; family Rhizangiidae; genus Siderastrea; species Siderastrea radians. Next base: position 9,459,133 of record OZ024894.1, on the reverse strand, counting down.
TCTGGCGAGGCCAAAAAATAAGACGTTTGGATTGAAAATTGAACAGTGTAATAAAGCTTTATTGTCTTTGGTTTTCAACTTATTGTCAAGTCGAAGAGGTGCGACTGATTTGTAACCAGACATGTAAAGTTTCTGTGTCGTTTCTAAACAAATTATATTACCCTTAGTTCCCGACAGAAAGTGAAACCACGCTTCACAAAGAGTGATTTTGTAAATAGAGGTCTTGGCTGGGATCATTCCAATGCCAAGCAACACTTTCCTTTAGTGCTGGTCACTATGCCATAGGAGATGGCTTCAACCGTGATCGGCTTTTCAAACGACAGCTGCTTAGCAGTGCTTTCCTGTGGCGTTGCTAATTATGCTGTACAAGGTCAGGGTACCCTGTGCATGAAATCCCAAAGGGTGACCATTCAAAGCCTGCAAATGAAAGCTATTGAGCAATACTTTCATGTGGTACTGTTTATTATGCTGTACAAGGTTGTTCTAACTTTTGAGTGTGTGGATGAAATCCTAAGGTGTAACCATTCAAATAAAAGCTACTGAGCAGCACTTTCCTGTGATGCTGTTTATTATGCTGTACAAAGTGGTTCTAATTTCCGAGTCTTTGGATGAAATCCTAAAGTGTGACCATTCAAATAAAAGCTACTGAGCAGTACTTTCCTGTGGTGCTGTTTATTTTTGCAAAACAAACTCTAAGATTGTTTTCTAGTTGAAAAGGACACATTTTGTACACAGGAATGATAGGGCAAAATGCAGGTCGGTGTGCTACAACCATGTCGACTTACATGACAAGTCCAGTTAAAAGAATGAGATTAATTTGCAAGACTACAAATAGTTTAATGACGGGTGCATTGGTTTTCAATCAACAGCAATTTCCTCACCTTTCCGTATCCTCCATTTGCGTGACCGACTTTGACAACGACTGGAAACTTCGGGGTAATTAACTGCGAGAGAAAAAAATCAAGATTAAAACTGAGACAAAAAAGATGATTTGAATTTCCCTCGTGTTAGCGTAGGAATTCAGGATGGGGCGTCGTCGAATGACATTGACTAGCCTCGTTTTTAACGCGAGGCTTTGTATAAGGCCTTTCACAAACGTTAGTTTCGTTCAGATGCTAAAAGCTAAATACAACCCAATTGTATGGGGAACGTTTTTGTACCAGCCCTCATTACAGGGGCGGATCTAAGTTGTTTTGAAAGGAGGGGGTTGTAAGTACTAGGGGGGAAGGGAGGGAAGCGTCCCAGGGCCTAGGGGATCTAGCCTCTGGCGAGCGTTTCCCAGAAAGTTTCAAAAAGCAGAGTGTAAATTACGGAAAGTTACTGATGAAAGGGGGGTGCAACCCCCTCAACCCCCCCTGGATTCGCCTCTGCGTTATAGAAAGAGAAAAGAAGACCAGTGCAAGTAAAAACGATAAAGAAAAGTGTACGTGATATAAAATTTAACTGCTCTGGCCCAAGAAAGTGCTCAATCAGATATGGCGCACACCAGCAACTTGTCAATACACGGCTTACTCAACCCACAGACCACTTTTTCTTTTCTTTTTTTCAGAAACTGCTGGACTGAACAACCATCGAAACCACTGGACCGAACGTCTTAGAATTGGCAGAATTCCTGAATTTGAGCTCGATATCTATGTCTTTCCCAGCATCGAATATATGACCAAAAGTTTAAGACACGCTGTTTTTTTTTCTGAGTCGTTTGTATTAAACAAACTTTTTATGTCCGATAATTATTACTTAAGAGATCATCACGGCTATGCAAATGTAGGCAGAAGTATAGATGTTCTGAGTTATAACGAGAGAGGATTCCCTCTTCGTTACAGGTATCTTCGAGCAAAGATGAAAACACTTTTCTAGTAGAATTGATTATTTATATTAGTCTTCATTGTTTGTAAACTTCCGCCTGTCATCTCGAACTCATATTATGTCATTCTTGGTATTTTTTGAATATTTTTGTCGTCACAAATGTAAAAGCCGGTATTTTGCGGTCAACGTGAAAAATTCTGTGGAAAGAAAATTACTGCCAAGGTGAAATAAACTGCTGATGTCAATAACCCGGCCGCAATTTCAGTCGTCCGCCAAACCACCAGCTTTCAGTTAACTTGAGCCCTCCTCAATTCTCGTTTCCACCCCTCCCCCCCCCAAAAGAAAAGAAAGAAAAAATAAAGAAAAGAAAAGAACAAATACAATAGGGGTTTAACAAAGCAATATCGCTTCCTTTTCAATAAGTACTCAATAAGTACTGGAATTAAGGAAAATGAACAACCCTGAATTTTCCACGTAGATTTCAAGAGTACAAGACGTCACGACCGTGAAATTGTAAGACGTGACAACTGGACTTCAATCGAAAGCCGTGTGCTAGAAATATTTGCGGGTTTCAATATTTCCTATATATCCGCGCGTGAAGAATATCCTGAAAAATATCATATCCTTCCCGCAAATCAGTTAATATTCCACAAAAATTCACTCAATTAGTGGATTGCACAGATATACAATATCGGTTTCAGTTGTAACGCAAGAAATTTTTTTGGTTCGTGTAAGTTTCAAATCAAAAGTAATTTTGCTCAGTTGAAAGAAAAATCATTACTTACAGCCTGCAGAATATTTTATCTCAAATAAATCGAAATCTGATGATTCATTTTGACAAACGGTGGGGGGGGGGGGGGGAGGGGAAGGACCAAAGACGTGTCTATGGTGGAATGATAAAAACTGATAAGTAGACAACATAAATAATAAGTCAATTGTCTACAGTTAACCTGAATGTAGCCATTTTGAGAGAAATGATTTTTTTGTGTGTTTATACATACATTCACAATTTATGTGAAATATTCACATGACTGGATGATTAGTTCAATTGTCCTTGTCGGTCGATAGAATGGGGCGGCGCTTCAAGCTAAAACTAGCCTCTGAACAGGCGCTTTAGGCCTTAGGTGATATAGGTCACAAGAAAAATCGGCCTTTATTTTTCCTTTATTTCCTAATAAAGAGCCTCTTCACACGCTCAACGAAAACATATTCTGCTACAAAACTTGCGACTAACTGAGCGCGAATTTGAGCTCGATCGAAAATGGTACTGAGTGCCGCAATAGTATTTTCGACCGCGCTCTAGTGCGGCGCATTTCAACCGAGCGAAAACACCAGTAGACGTAAAATCTCAATTTGCACCCATTCCGGCGCCTTCTTTGTTTCCCTCAGCCGGGTTTACTTTAAGACTTTTACGCAGATCTTTGTTTTCGCGTTAAACTACAAGGAAAAGTGACACAGACTTTATTTGTAATTTATATAATTAACAACTTTATTTAACTTTAGCAAGTTCACTTGATTAATTAACTATCTGCTTCCAGTTTGCCTTGTTCTGGATCTGACAAAACGTCTTTCAATCAAAATTAAAGTAACTAAGGATTGTAGACGACCATATTGAATGATATTTTCCCACGCAATTACCAGGAAATAAAAATATCAATTGCTTATCAGGCTTAAGAGATTCAGTGCTAATCGTTTTGAGAGAGGAATTATTCCCAACCTGCATATTTTATGGCACTGCAATAAAATATGATCACAAGTTGAAAATATACCAATCACAAGCTGAAAATATACCCATCTCGGTTTTAAAAACACAAACAGCGAACATCACTTCCCGCAAAACCCAAAACTGCCATGAGTGCGCAAACCAAAAGCCCCGACAAAAATGTTATGCAATACTTAGTCCAAACGACTCAGGTTCTATAAGCGTACGGCAAAAAAGGATCTTTCATAAAACAACAGTAACTCTATGGTCCTCTATCTTCGTGAGCTTTACATTCGGCAAAGAGCCTTAAACTTAACAAGTTACCGTCAAATTGCGGAAACTTCATACTTCACTTAGGCAGTAGTTGACATTTATAGTTTAAGACTGGTTTAAGACTAAAAGGTCTTAATTATTTTTAAAGTAGTTACAATCCAATTTAGTATATAAGTATTTAGTAGTAATTTAGAAATATATTAGTTTATTAGTATTTAGTAATATTTAGTTAAATACACGACCCCACAAGCATTGTGCTTTAACTTTCTATCGTGTTTAAATAAAGGTTATTCATTAATTCATTCATTCATTCAAAGGTGCATCACACATCGTCTCGAACAGGTAGAAGAACTGGAGATTTAGTTACCGATCGCAGAACACAGCTGAAGTTTTTGTTGATAACAGTGGTCATGAGTGGTGCCCAGATTGACGGCAATACACTTGAAGGGACAGTGTTTTGCCAAAATACCGAAATTTCGCCCACGTAATTCCCATGTTATATTGCCAAATGCCACCAAATATGCAGCTAATTTCGACGTGAGAAAGACTCTACAGAGCAAAACAGAACAAGTACTTTGGGGATAAAGTATAAGATTACAGGGATGGAAGTAGATTGATTTCTTGACAGGATGTCTAGAGATTGAACTTGCCATTCTGATTAGACTTTGTTTTTTAAGCTATTTTGTCTCTTGAGTTGCTATTTCCTTTCTGTTTAGTAATATCACTGCTTATTTCGACATAAGAAAGCAAGTTTCTGACCGCGGTCCATACTCAAGAAAATACGATATGTCACCTTAACCCACAGTTTCTGTAACGTATCAAAGTTTGATGCAAATTGCACATCATATAAAGCGCCTAATGGCAAATAAAAGCGTCATAACAGGCGGGTGGTTTACCGCAAACAAGTTGCAGTTAAGACGATAAGATAACAGCGACAAAATGTTGGTCAACACCGGGAACCGAAAAATGTGGGGTGTGCAACTTTGACTTCACTGCACTTTAAGAAATTTGTCGCTTGCAAACTGTGGCCTTAAAACAGAGAATGAAACATTTAAGCTATGGCTAAAATTATTGGAAAGACATAAAAGAAATCAGGGAAATGGAAGACAAAATTGATTGTAAGACTGAAGCGCCTTCGAGGTTTTTCAACTCGTATTGGTAAGTTACATCTGTAGAAGTTGGTGCACGCCTGCCTTGCGAAAACAGTTTGCCGACATGTTGGCAAAATGTGTTTGCGACTTTAACACAGGCCAACTTGGACCAACTTGGACCAACTTGTATTGGACAAACTAGTACGAGTTTGAAACCTCTGGGAGTCAGCTGCGTATAGTGAAGGTATATCTTACATGAAGGTTACATCACAGAGTTCAAGTTCTGGTGACCCACAAAGACTGATGATCAAGGCCAAGCTAAAACTACTTAGCTTAGAAAGTACTTTGTTCTGATGTGAGTAGGTGAAATTTTGTCCATAAAGCATTATCCCATTCTTCCATTCTTTGAATTGCATTTCCAAGTCTAGATCTCCCAATTTATGGACAGTAGAAGACAAAGAATCATCACTAACATAATACGTGTGATTACTGAAGAAGCGAGACTTACCAATATTTGGTTGTGAGTTCTAAAGAGTTCAACTACAATCATGACAGGAAATGGACGACAAAAAAAAAAAAAAAAAAAGACGAGAGCGCAAAAAAGGCGGTGTGTTTTTTGATTTCAAGGCAGTCCGCCCTCTGTGTTGCAAATGAAATTAACGAAAGTTTGGTGTTGCCTTTAACATGACACAGTGACCTCGGGTCGTTCTAATTTCCAGCTATTCGGAATGAGTTTCGTTAGCTGACTCTTTCATGCAGGTGGCATTTGACATGCTAAAAATATTGAGATCTGTTGAAAGTTTGGCAGAGAGCCCAGCTATCGCCGAGCCAATACTTACGCGCGGAACATCTTTTGACCACAAAAATAAAATGAGGAAAAAAACAAGTTAAAACGAGAAGAAACCCACACAATGTATGTTTCAATCTTTGTTGAGTTTCCAGTTTAACTAGTTCCCGTAACATGAAACAACAAAGGTTTTGTTCTCTAATGAATAGATCTAGTATACTTCAAACTTTTGGAGCTTGAACTTAATCGTGACGTCCTTTAAAAGGGCGATTAAGCTGACAACAATAGAATCTGTAGTCTCTTGCTCGCAGAAGGGATAAAAGTATCCAATAAATTAAACCATAGCCACAAAAGGAGCGTTATTCGAAGCATTTTCCGCCCTCAGTTTCTGCTAACTTACAATTTCCGTTGTGCCCTTATCTCGATTAAAAGCTCACTCAATTCATAAGAAACATTCACTTTGGAGGCCAAAACCGCTGAAACGTACTTACACCGCCCCCATCTTTGAGGAAATAATCCAGCCACACGCGAAGGTTAGATTTTTTCATCCAAGGTCCCGATTTTAATCTTTCTTGTTGCAGCTTATTCCCTTATTGAAACGTGCTGAAATTCGTACACCCACAAAAAATAATTTGCGTTCATAGAGCTATGTTATTTGTCTCTAGTGATATTAACGACGCGGACAGAAAAATAGTAAGGCAAGAAATACACATGTTTTCTAAGTTAGAAATTCATTGGCGGTAAATTTTGACTACAACTCCCTGAAAGTTCAAACAGGGAAAGTGAAAACAATATGTGGAGAATAAAGTACACCGAAGTTATTAATGTAACATGAACAACAGTAACAACGTGCATGCAAAAATTATAAGTAATGATATAAATCCACTTAGAGAACGCGAAGGAAAATGTCAAAAATTTTGTTATCTGTGGATTAAGGATAAATATTTTTAATTCTTCGCGAAGATTAAAACCAAACACATGCTCTATTACGTATAACGTTAGAGGTCAACAATTACTTCCTTAAAATTTCACGAGCAAAACAGGTTTTATAACACACAAAAAAAACAAAACCTTGACAGGTAAAAGTTTATTTTTTCATAATGTGAATCACGCAAGCCCGAACCGAAGAATGACTTTCCTCGTTTTTCAAACAAAAATAAGCACGTTTTAAGTAGAAATCTCTGTAGCAACAGGTTTTAAAATAACTACTCTTATATTGCACATTTTTGACGCTTTTTCGGCGTGATTTCAGACTGGAAAATTCCGTCGCCCGGAAAAGGAACATTTTACTGTTGTCAACTCAATACGAAAAAGCCCCGTGTGGTCTGTCGAGCGTGACTTTGCCCTGGCCAGTGAAATTTATTTTTATTTTTAATACTCGGTGACATCACGAGTTCTCGAAAGGGTCGTATTTTTGATGTTAGAAGACGCCCTTGTATCCGGTTACAGAGTGAAAACCCGTAAAAGGACTCCAGATGTCGGGACGTGTCTTCCAAAGGGAGAACAGAAAACACTGTCTGAAGTGTAGGAGCTAAACTTTGACTTCGACGTTGCAAGGAGGTGAAGACCAGTCACACAAACGTTCCCATTGTATTAACACGCGCGGTTTGGGGGAGAGCGATGGCTTGCTTTCTCTTCGCGTTTTTTCTGTGCAATGCTCTCATTGCAGTGTGCCGTGCTTGTTCGTGCCTGCCAAGTCACCCTCAAAATGAATACTGCAATTCAGCATTTGGTGAGTTTTTATCGCCTTCTTATGTTCCTTCAGTAAACATATCTTGAACTTCGTAAACTGTGCGCTTGAGAAACCGTCTAAAATACCAACAAGGTTTTAGTAAAACATGCTGGGCGCATGTGTCGCAGCGCATTTGACCACGCAACTTTTAAATCACCCAGATTTTATCGGAAAAACAGCTCGCTAGTCGTGTGTATTTCACCACTAAATGAAACTCGAGATGCGCGAAAAATTGCTAGTACAACTCTGTTGAAACGTATAAAGATGGAAACGTGTCAAAAGAATCACTTATAGGTGTTTATCGCTTTCATCATTCACAAACCACTTGATTGCGTGCATATTTTGTACACGTTCCATAGCTCTCGCTTTTTCCACGCATTACCGAGACATACCCATTTAAGCCGTTTTCAATGCGGTATTAGTAGAGCAATCTGGTTGAGAGACGAGTTGATCTTTTTTATTGGCGAAAGTAATGCCTCTATTGTTGTTAATACGATTTGACGAGGAAACCAAAGAATTTACAAGCGAGTTTCCCTACGATTGAAAAACAGTCAATCAACAGTCAGCCAAAGATGCAACTTTACTGTATGGTATGCAATGCTCAGTTCACAGTCAGTTTGGTTGATCAACGGAAAAGTTCAATCAAATTGAAACATTTAGACAACAGCGATAACTAGAATCCTCAAATACCTGATAGAAGCCTAAGTGAGCTAAGAAAGATAAATCCCCCAGATAAATATAGGCAAAAACCAAAATATTTGAAATGGGCAAGGTAATCCTATAGACATTTTCGTCACAGCAAAATTGGCTGCTTTTTTGTTTCCCAAAATATGTCTTTTACAAAAGAGACGAACCCGGAGATCCTCATTCAAAACTTTTTAAAAAAAACATAATTCCAGACGGCAGACATAACAAACAGGAGCTCCGATCCCATAACCAGGTTTATTGTGAAGATAAATATATCTTGAAAGCAAGACCTTTTGCCCTCATTTCTTAAGGACCACTTTAAGCTACCGGAAATTCGCCGCTAGTGGGCTGCTGAAAAACATAACACCTCGAATCATTGAAATGTTTTTAAATTGTTCAGAGAGTTTTTATCGTATCGCTTTGTTCAAATAAAGCGAGGAAGGCTAACATAAAAAAGAAACTACCGAAAGTCAACTGTTAGGGATAAAAGAGGAAAAAGGACGAATTGCGTTTTACTTTTAACTCGCTTGTTTTCCAATATCAATATTTCAAAAGTCACGCGATACTCCGAAGTCACGCATAACTTCACGTGTAAAAAGCTGCTGATAATAGAAATCTTATTTGACGTTGCATACCGTTTGTCATAAACTTATTCCTGCTAAAGGCAAATTTTACAGGCGGTAGTCCGAACTTTGAGTCGAAGCGAATTCCTAAAGTTTGACTTGGTTCCAACTTTCTAGTCGGAACGAAATCCTTAATTCAAGTACTCTTCCGTTGGGCTAGATGTTCTACCCTATTAAACTGTTAAATTTGTTAGTGCACTGAGCCAAGCAAATAAAAGCTGTCGAGAGATTTACTTCGGTGCTGTTTATGCGGATGAAATCCTTACGTGAAGCATTCAAACGAAAGCTACTGAGCAGTACTTTCCTGCGGTGCTGTTTATTATGCTGTACAAGGTTGTTCTAATAAGGAAATCCTAAAATGCAACCTTTAAAAAGATGGCTAAGATATTGTCACGTACTTTCGTGCCATTGTACTGTTTATTGAGCTGTACGAGGTGGCTCTAACTTTTGAGCCTGTGGACGAACTTCGAAAGTTTATTATTTTATAGTTTATTATCCTGTGCAAGGTTCCTTTTCTAAATTTATGCTTTTCCAAATTTGGAGTGTGTATAAAACCTGATCCAAACAAAGGTACCGAGCGTTTCTTTCCTGTGGTGCTGATCGAGGGGTCGCTGGACAAGGGGTTTAGGCTCAAACCATAAACAGTCTGGACTACAAAATCAGAAAATCCGGCTGCACCGCGCGTAGACGTTGGCGTATTTTTTAATCTAAACTTGCGATCATACCACACAGTCGTCTCGCCTGTCGCGTCGTTACTCCCGGCACTGTTAAAGAAAATATTTGTGACAAAGGCGTAACTTAACACTATCAAGGAGTGGGTAATGATAATATATCGTCTGTTTCCATCGCCGTCAATTTGTTTTGGTTTCACTAAAAACACAACCAATCAAAACAATTGGAGCCTTGCTGAGGAACGCACCACAGGAATCCTATCCAGCAATCAACGACACATGATTCCCTTCAACCTGCGGAATTGCGTTTTGTATGTTTTTCACCTCCGTAATCTTAAGATCGATCGTTATTTGCTAACAATGTTTATTTTATATCCCGACTAAACAGCAGATTATAAATTGATCAAGAAAATCGCATTACACTGAGCCGCAAAGGACGGTCTAAAAGGCGTTGACCTTAAAAGATATCAGAATACTTCGCATTTCTCCGAAGGATATTAATTCAAGGATAGAAAATGTCTCGGCGTTTTGTGAGAAACATCTGATACCGCGCTGGTCCCTACACGATTGACCTCAAGGACTGACATTAAAGGCTTATCGTGTTAATCATGGCAGGTGTCATAAGGCCAAATCATTGCAAGAAAAATAACTACCAAATATAACCATATATGAGTAGAAAGTAGAGTTCTCAACCTGCGGCGAGGGGGGGGGGGGACTCTTTGTAGTGGACTATACGGGGATTCTTCCCTGGAAGAGGTGTGTTTTCTGCGCTCGCAGAATACGAAAGGATAGGCAAATTTGTTGTTTTAGTATGTTAAAATGTCGCAGAATACGTCTTATGAGCTGAAAAAGATAGTAGCCAGAAAGTTTTGGCAAAAATGTACGAAAGCTTGGGACCTTCTTCTGACTCAAAGTTCGCCATGATGTTTTGTTTTTGGCTAATTTTTGAGGCGTAAAAAGTGCAATTTTGTTCTAGTTAAGTGGAAGGGGTACAATCTCGACAAAAATTAGTATATTAAAGTGTAAGGGTTTGAACTTCGGGGCGGAGCCTCCCCATACGAAAGTTTATGGAGTACTCCCCGTGTTTCGTGTTGCGAAATTGTAACCTTCATCGTAAAATTCTCCTCCCCTTCCTCTTAAAACAGGTTATAATTAGAAGTTTCAGGTTTTTTTTCGCAATCCAGAACTACAATCTTCTTTGTGTTATCAGCACGGTTTTTAAATTTTTTTGTTAAAACCGGCCTCGACCTCAGTTACTGAAGCCTTATTCAGTAATTGTTTATGTTTGGCATGCAGTTGATCAGAAAATTAAATCCTAAATACTCTATGGAATTAGAGGATTAAAAAAACCTATTCATTGAGGAAATCTGTAAATCACAAAGGAGATTTCTGACATTAAAATGTTCATCGGCTTGACAGAAATCGTGTCATTGTTTATGCAAATTTGTTTCAATATTTATCATATTTATATATTTATCAAGAAAGCCGGTTACAGTGGTTTTAGACTGCGAAAGAGTTCAGCCTGTATTTGTTACAAACACGCGCGGTCAAAAAGTCTGTGGCCAAACTGATACAATGGAACCTCGATTTAGCCAAGTACCAAGGGACTGGGGAAATTGGTTCGTTATATCGAGGGTTTGTTATATCGAGGTCATTTTCCATACATTACACTTTTATTGGGCTGAAAAATATCGTTTGTTATACCGAGGACTTCGTTAAATAGAGGTTCCACTGTAAAGCTACGGAGTTTGACACTTTGTATCTCCCAGGTATTCACACTTTCGGATATTCGCAGCCTAGTACCCGGGCGTTCTCTTCTCGCGCTACTAACATTTGTGGCCGGAAAAAGCCACTGTTGTGCTAAAAAGTCAGCGCACGATGTTAGATGGTTTTGACATTTAATGCAGCGACGATCCATCCACCTTTATTGTTTCTTTTATTGATTTTAACAGTGATACGAGCCAAAGTACTTTCTGAGTCAACGGAGGCCCCGTTGCAGACAGAATCACCAGAGACAGCCTTATTAGAGAACATCCCCGCGGAATTCATCCAAGAGCAAGTCTACACATTGAGAATCCTCAAGATCTACAAAGGCGCCTTGGAAATCAATAGCACCGAAGGAATAAAGGTATACGGATCAAGAAAACGCACCCTGAAAGCTAAGTTATACACGCCTGCGCGTGCTTCATCGTGCAACGTTCCACTCCGTAACGGCACCGTGTACCTCTTGACTGGACAAATACTGAACCGAAGGCTGCGAACTGGCGGTTGTAAATGGAGGACGGAGTGGTCGCAGATCACACGGAAGCAGCGCGCGGGAATCAGGCGTTTTTATGGCGAGAACTGCATGTGCCAAGTTGGAATGTGTTTCGGCAGCAACTGTAACAGAATGCTGAAAGGCTGCGACAAAGTGGAGTGGCGCGCGCCCATGAAAGAAACTTGCAAGAGCAGGTACTCCTACTGTATGAGGGACTGGCAAGGAAACAAATGTGCGTGGCGTATAACGACTGACTACAAGAAGTGTCTCAAGAGAATCCCGTGAAACTTTGAAATCGTCAATAATTTTTAAACGCCAAAAGGAAGTCATCCTTAATAAGACGATATTTCACGTGGACTACTTGACGCTAGTAGTCTAGAAGAAAGACACAGTTGTAACATAACTTGTTGTAAAATATTTTCACATTCAGTGGCAATGAATTCTGATTTTTTCCGCCAATTTTTCGATCATGCGAAGCTACCTGTTGGGGAGCATTGCAAGCAGTGTCTACCAAATAGAGTTCTTTAACCATCGAGCTTCACATAATGAGGAATACATGGCCTTTGCAAACGACTAGCACTGAAATGTGCTTCGAGTAACACACCATAAAGATCTTACTATTTCTTTATATTAGGACCTGCAATTTCCGGCTTGTATTTAAATTAAAGCGCTGTGGATTAGAATTACCTGAACTCTCACAAGATTTTAACAAGCTAGCTTATAAACGGCATGGTGTAGCGTTTCTAATGCGTTAAAAACAAGCTTACAGGTTACTGAAGCTAATATTAGTCAAATATGCGTGCAAATTTCTCCCGGACGCACATTTTTGACGTTATATTGTCATTTTAATTTAAAAAAGAAACAGTGGAAGTAAATTTTTACGAAACCACAACGTTTCAACATACTGACGTTTCGGACATCTTCGATGTCCTTCACCAGAATGAAATGTTGACGCGCAATGCGCTTATAAAAGAGGGGTGTCAGTAAAACACCGACTCGGGGTCGGGGTCGGGGTCCATTGTTCTTTTGTTTCGTTTTCTGTTGTTTTGCCCTAATCAAAACATAAAACCGAAAACGAAACAAAGGAACAATGGACCCCGACCCCGACCCCGAGTCGGTGTTTTACAGACACCCATAAAAGAGAGAGACTTGAAAAAGTGCAATATTTGCCACACACGAAATCCTTTACAATGTATTTTTATGACATTTAAGATTATGTGTTCATTTACGAACACCCCATTGTACGTCGGTAAGACGACTATGTGAACTTGTTAAAATTAGATTTTTTGTGTTCCTCGTTGCTGTAGTTTTATTGATTGTTATAAGTTCAAATAAAAAAAATATGTTCCAAAGTGACAACGGGGCGTGCCTATTTCTTCGAGGTAACACACTTGGCTTTTGTCGTACATACAGAAACTCCAAAATACAAGGTGTATAGCAGTTTTCAAAGCAGTTTGGAGGGTCAAGATAATGGGAAAGTAGAACTTTTTGTACAAAACTAGAGGATTGGGAAATATATTGACAACAGTATTATGACAGTAAAACATTCAACAATCGTAGTTGCGAATAGACAGAAATTTCGGCAAATCCACCAAATTGTGTCCCAAATAATGAAAGATATGATTTGAAATAGTGAAGATTTTCAAGAAATCCGGGGCAAACTCTCCTAACCCATTTCTCAAAGTCCTTACTATGGCATTGCTCTCGTTTTCTTAGGTGGAGATTTTAATCAGATTGGCTTCTCATAGTATCAACTTACTGGATATAACTGAGATCAATTGTTCTTAAAGAGGCTTTGACTCAGTTAGGAGTTACGCAAGCAAATTCTTAAGAGAATGCAATTCTGCTTACATGGTAGTCAAATGGAATTATTTATAACCCGGCTGTGTTGAGGTTATCATATGGCCATGACATGAAAAAAGTCAGTCCTCGAATGACCAAATTGTTCTTACTTTTGAGTCTGTAAATGGAAACTAAAAGTGTTTAATTATTTAGAGACTTCCACCACTACTCACTTATGTACTGTTTAATAAACGAGCAGGAGTGTTTTATCGGGTTTAAAACCACGAGGCGTAGCCGAGTGGTTTTAGACCCGATAAAACACGATCAGCGAGTTTATTGAACGGCTTCAAAAAACGATCTCATAGAATAATGAACTAATGGTGCCATTTTCCCGTGCTATAACTTTATTCCATAGTCTCATCAAGAGAATGTCAAAATCGATCTCACAGAATATAAAGACATTCTTTCATGTTTTGTAGTTCCTATAGTCTTTGAAAAGAATAAAAAGTTTTGTTTAATGAGCTTCGGACCATTTTCCCTTGCTGCTAGTTCATGCTGCTAGATCTGAAAAGAATTATAAGATTAGATGATTTGTATAGTGGAAACTTCATTCAATAGTGAGCTCGATGAGAACATTATGGCTTCGAAGCACAAGCGGACGTTTCGCAAACCCAAAAATGCTGAAGAAGAGAAACAACTGCTGGAAAATGCCGTACCAAAGTCAACACGTTCCGTCAATTAGTGGGCTATGAAGATTTTTTCAGAATGGCAGTCAACAAGAGTAAATAAGAAAGCTTCTGAAGAGCCGAGCAGTTGTACTAATGACACATCACAAATTCAAGACTTGGAAACCGACGTGCTTGATATGACGGCAGAGTCGCTAAATTTTTGGTTAACAAAATTCATAATGGAAGTGTGCAAAGATACCGGGGAAAATTATCCTCCTCGTACGCTGTACAGCATTGTTTCTGTTATATAAAATGTTACCCTCATTAGTATTCTTTATATAAAGAATACTAATGAGGGTAACATTTTATATAAAGAATAGTAATGAGGTATATTACAATCAGCCCCGCTTTCCCCTGGGACTGAAATCAAATGCCGCCACCAGGCTTTTTAGATTGTTGATGTATTATCGGTTTTAAACAAGCATCCACGTGACTCATTTGCGTGATGTAATTGGTGGAAATGATCATTAATTATTCATGAGTTTTTGAAAGAAATATAACAAAAATAAGAGTTCAGTAACAACTAACCCGAGATGCGCAGAACGTAAACGCAGTAACAAAAGGAGGCACCGTCCTTAAAAGGGTAATTTGCAATCTAACATTATTAGTGACTATCTGGGACACCGTAACCAATTAAGACGGATTCCGCTCAACGTTCGAGCAATAAGTGCAAAAAATATTTACCAAAAAGCTACTCATAGCACGGTAACATTTTAAATGCTATTTGAAACATCTCACTCTAGTTCACTTGCCCAAGTGACCCCGCGATGAAATTCTCAAGCATTCTCAAGAAAATTAATTTCAAATCTCGTAAAGGTATGCTAAAAACGGGCGCCATTTTGTTTTGAACTGACATGAAGCGTCTTTTTAATTGAAATATTGATAACTTCAAATCCAATTTTCTCTCGCGGGGTCAGTTTGGGAGCAAAAGTAACGATAAGTTCTTCTTATCTGTTCTCAAAATGTGACAGTGCTGCAAGTATTTTTTTGGTAACTTAAGTTTTGCACTTACTGCTCGAACGTTGAGCGGAAATCGTCTTAAAGTACTTTCAAAGATACCTCTAAAATAATAAAATTATGGTTGAGAAAACGTCAATTCGTATGTCACGTGAAATGTTGCTGCTTTTGGCATGAACTTATAAGGATGGTAAATGAAAGTCCAACATTCAAATGCAAGGAACCATCGGGCCATTACGGTTTTGTGTAGCAGTACGTTGTTTTTTGGCCTAAATGAAATATGCCTTAGCAAGTTACCAACTGGATATACAACACTACAAGATCCGCTCATTCAAATGTCACATTTTATATACTAAGTAAGTGAAGCTGGATAGAAATTAAATGAGATCGCTTATAATTCAACATTGTTTTAAGGCTATCAGGAACAACCTGTAATCCGGTTAGCTAAAAATACCACTGAAATAAACATGATCACGGCTTTTTAATTACATAACTGAGCCTCTAAGTACCATGGCAGATTTCTTTCGTGAAATCTGTCATGTTAGGCTAACAGTTCGACAACAACCTGATGAATTGGTCTTAGATGTTGAAGTATTTTTGCAAAGGTTATGACTATGGGGGAAAAGTAGATCTTAGCACGGGTATTGGAAGCCAAAAAGAAAACTGTGGGTAACCGCGCATTTTTCAGAGATAATTGCGCAATCATTCTTCTAAAAAAGCGTTAAAATACAGAGAATGTGTGGCATTTTCTTTCCAAATTTAAGCTCAATTATCTCTGAAATTTGCGCAGTTACCCCAAGTTTTCCTTCTGGATTCTGATAGCCCTTTCTAAGATCTGCTTTGTCCACATAGTCATAAACCGCGCAAAAATATTGTTGTGTTAGTGGGCAAATTAAACCCGAATATCCCGAGATGCGCAGAACGTGATGCGCAACAACAAAAGAAGGCACCGTCCTTAAAGAACGTGTTGGGCCTTAATATTAATCAAAAGGGGTCATTCACAATCTAGCATTGCTATGAAGTTATTGGAAACAACCAGTAATACAGTTTGATCACAAGACAATTATTGAAGAAAATCCGTGATGGAATGTATAAAAGGTCTAAATCGAGTAATCGTGAGAATTCATAATCCAAGATTTTTGGAAAGCTAACGTGCAAAAATAACCAGTAATCCATTTGGCTAAACAGATCCATAACATATCTTAACGTGTTTTTACACCGTAGTCGAGCTTTTAATGATTATAAGGTGCAGAGACAAAGAATAGTCCTGCCTCCTGACTAAATTGTAATTGTTTTATCCTCTTTTGCCATTTATACACACTGCAGTCTGTGGAATTCTGTTCAGCAACGTGAGTGTCTTGGAAAACGAAAAAAAAAAAAAGACCTAGTACTCTTTGTAATCCGTTATGAGATAAACGTAAATATTTTAAGCTGAATTTAAAGGCTTGTAATAGTTATATCTCGAGTTATGAAATGTGGCAGTCTAACTTAATATCCTAAGATGTCACCTCTGAAAAGAAAGCTATTTAGCTGTACCGTCTTTGTGGTGCTATTTGGTTTTTCACTGGAAGAAACAGAGTTGGTCTAAACGCCACTTGAGTACCTAATTGGATGCAACGATGTTGGGGTAAGATCATTCACCTAAAAAGGTTTCAGTTACAGCTTTTGAGGCAAATCCACAATAATCAAAGGAAACTGAATCCTCTAAAGGGTGTCCGCTTAAAACACTGCATCGAGGCGTTTCTAGAAAGGTTACAATCTCCGTCTGAATAGTTCCAGTCCGGTCATTAACATGCACTTCACACCTAAAGGCCGTAGGTGTGACGCTGTAATCGCCTAAAACTTCTTTGCCCGCTCTCGGCTCCAGTTAAGAAAAGAGGAGTCATATAGACCAGAAAAATGGATTTTTTCCTCAGAGGCAAGAATCTAAACATCAGTGTCCGTTCTATACAGGTTGTTGACAATGAAAAGTTGATGTGCCCGTGTCCACCTAATAGAGGTATTTTTCACAGTAAATCTTGGAACGGAACTTTGGGACTTTGCCTGCCGTCCCCCTAATACGGTGTGGGCTTAATACTGATTTGAATGCATGCATTGCGCCATTTTCATCCTCTAAAAAATGTAATGCTACTCAAAATCTGGTTCTAGATTTGACTGTCTTGCTCGCTTCTCGCCCTGAGTAATAAGCTGTGGAAATAGATTTATCCCTCCGATTTCTTTAAATAGTAGGGGATTTAAAATGTTGAAGTATAAAGCGCTAATAATTAATACCCCGGGGTAACTGATATTAGAACTCATTGAATAGATAGCCCCTACACACGAGCAAGCACGCGTTCTGATTGGCTCCCTACTAACAGGTTATCAGCTGTTATTATATAGACAGTCCCTGTATATGAGCAAGCGCGCGCTCTGATTGGCTCCCTACTAACAGGCTATCAGCTGTTATAATATAGACAGCCTCTGGATATGAGCAAGCATGAGCTCTGATTGGCTCCCTACCAACAGGCTATCAGCTGTTGTTATATGGACAGCTCCTGGATATGAGCAAGCATGCACTCTGATTAGCTTCCTAATAACAGGCTATTTAACAATTAGATTATGAGCTCGAGATTCCTATCGCGTGATAGTTGATGAGGCCGAAGGCCGAATCAACTATCACGCATAGAAAACGAGAGCGAATAATCTAATTGTTTTATTATAAATCTACTAGAAGTTCAAAACTTAACAGTAGACACTACATGTTTTTATTGAAAAATGATATAAATAGGTCACACCGCGCGCGGAAAACACTCTACTCACTATCTACAACAGAATAGATAGTGAGTAGCGTAGCCAATCAGAGAACAGCATTAGTGATAGAACGCTAGTAGATTCATACTAACAGCTGTTATTATATAGACAGACCCTAGCTATGAGCGAGCACGCGCTCTGATTGGCTCCCTACTAACAGGCTATCAGCTGTTGTTATATGTACAGCCCCTGGATATGAGCAAGCATGCACTTTGATTGGCTCCCTAATAAATAACAGGGAAGAGGCTATCAGCTCCTATCCTGCGAGTAGAGGAGCTGCGCGAAAACGAGGCGAAAACATGCTCCTTTTACCAGAAAAGTTTGTCAGAGGACTAATTGAAGCATTCCTTATGATCCATGGGTTGCCCAAATAATAAACAGTTATTCCACCTAATTTCATTGTACTTGGACTCATAAATAAACGTGGCGCTGCATGCCCTTCTGGCTGTGGGTTCATGTACGACTGATTCGTGGAATATTTGTTAAATATCTGCTTGACGTCACTATGTAAAGGTATTGTATTGGAAAAAGATCATTTAGACTGTTTTGAACACAGTAAGTGATGTGCAATTTTCACAACGCTCAAACGATCGACGCGCGCGCAGTTCCTGTCATGTCACAATCAGTTGGAAAAGAAAATGCAGTAAATGTTCCAACTCCAGTGAAAGGAACTTCGTTTTATATTTTTAGTTTCATTTTAAAAAAGAAAAACCAAGACACCTTTGCATAATTTAAAGCATAAAAATAAAGATAATAAAAATGACTATTTAGAGCACAGAAACTGTTGAAAAAGTGACTTTTTCAAGTTCTTTCCTTTGTTTTGGATAAAACCGGATAAAACGGATTGATCCCGTCTCCTTGGTGGTCTTCAAGCACTTCACGTATGAGCAAGGTACAATTGGCGAATTTTTACCACAAAAACGAAACTGATTTCTGCGACATTACCCCTTTAAAGCCAAAACTTTAACTAAGACGTTTCTGCTGGAAACTTAAGCTTGTTACGTCAACTTTCCGTAAAAAAATATGATTATCTTTCGATCACCAGTTTTACCGGCGCGAAATTCGGTTCGCCAGCTAACTTCTTGCAATGTTTTGATACAAACTTCACGCTCGCAAACGTTGTAGAAAACACTAAAACCGGAAGTGTTGTGAGATTGGCGTTTGGCCGCTGTGTGTACATTTAGGGTGTGTTGGTAGCTTAATACTCATGACGTCACAGTCCACGTCATTAGGCGATCACAAGAAGCTGAGGACAAGGTCATCGCGCAAGTGTTTTGAAACTTGGGTTTTCA
This sequence comes from Siderastrea radians, assembly GCA_964017195.1. Taxonomy (NCBI): domain Eukaryota; kingdom Metazoa; phylum Cnidaria; class Anthozoa; order Scleractinia; family Rhizangiidae; genus Siderastrea; species Siderastrea radians. Next base: position 9,439,955 of record OZ024894.1, on the reverse strand, counting down.
CAGTCGAGTCGTGGACAGGAAATACGCAAGTCAACAGATCTTATGACAATTCGTGACTACGACGCTAATGACTTTTAACAGTATATATATAAGAACATTTCAGCCCTTAATTCATCGTGTTTCGTCGACATAGAAGTTTGAGACTGATTTTGAGAAACGAGACAAGAATGGCTCGCATTTTCTTGCCAGTTTTGCTGTCGAGTCTCGGGGGAATAGCACACTGTAGCGAAAGCCAGCCTTTGGCTTACCATTTACGCCATCCACAAGAACAATTCTGCTCGGCAGATTTTGGTAAGTAGGAGACCAGTTTTGGCCGAAATAACGATACACGTTGTAGCCATACCTTATAAGGGGATGTTATTGTAGCTTTTGTCTATTTCGGATACCCACCAGAACGGCAAAGGGGTCATCTCTATGACACAGACAAAATAAATTAAAATAAATAAGAATTGAAAATGCAAGTAATAAACATCGCCATGATCTTCTGAAACAGAACCGAGACAACAAAGCAAAAGAAAAAACAAATAGCCAAGAGGACCAAGAAAACCCAAAATTATATTTAAGAAAATAACAAAACTAAACAAAAACAATAATAATTGAAAAAGTATGAATGACAATGGTCAATTCTTATATTTCAGCGAAGTTGTTTCGTCATTTCATTTGATTTCTTTCCATCTGTTAACACATTCAACAAATTCAGCTCGCATTTCTAAGCAGATAGCAATTGCTTAGGAAGCCTGTACTACGACATTGGAAAAAAAATATATACTTCTTAGTCTTTTGTTTAAATTTCCTTTTTTGGTGCCCTGAATCTTTTGATGACACACCTTCCGTTTCAGAGCAAAACGAGCCAAAAACTCCTTAAAGGGAAAAAGGTCGTAAGTTCCGGCGGAACTCACGGTTTTATTTCTACATACACCACTTAGTACTACAGAGGAAAATAAAGTTGAGGAAATTTAGCTCATAAAATTTTAACGGACGAACGGTAAGTACGCCCACTGACCATACCGGAAACGATACATATTTTACCTGGTGAACTGTACCTTAGTATAATTTTACAATATTTACTTCGCCTTCGGCGAATAATTGTTAAATAGAGCCGAGGCGTAACTTCCCGGAATTTCACTTTATCTGCAAATTACGAGACAAACCTAAATTAACAGTGATTGTGTTACCCGTTGCGGACGTTGATGTGAATGTTGTTGAAAAGTAATAGACTATTCAAACGCATTTTCTGAAATTCTCTCAAGAATACACCAATGCAATCCTGTTCCTGACTGAAACGCGAGGCATTTCTCTTCTCTTTTCCGCAATAAAAAAATCCACAATTTCAATAACACGTTGGTAAGAAAACATTACAAGAAATAATCTAACAAACCAACTTACAAGTCGAAAAAACTGATACAAACAGCTGCAGTTGCTGACTTTTGTAAGGATATATATCCAACGTAAAAATCTTAGGTTTTCCCAAGTGGAAGTTCCACATTTGGCTTTATTTTGTTGGCAAAGTTTTCCCAACATTTTGTCAGGGAAAATGTTGAAAAGGTTTATACAAGATGCATATGCACATTTCGGAAAGGCAACTTTGGTTGACGTGAATTCTTTTTATTTCTTATCTTCAGCGGCCTACGCCAGGGTCTTGCCTAACAACTACACAGAAGAGGGCGAGAAGTACAAGATCCGCGTGTACGACTTAAAAGTTCTGAAAGTCTACAAAGGATCCGACCTGGTTATAAACCTGACAGACAGTATTCAAGTCAATGCCTCTGGAGATATCGCTTTGTTGGTAAAAGCTTACGTTAACGCTGTGAAGCTAGAAAATGGCACCGAGTATCTTCTCGCAGGAATAATCAGAAACGGCAGAATGGAGTTGAATGTAGGCAGCTGGGTTGAGAAGTGGTCAGAAGTTACGCCTGCATACCAAACGGGGATCAGCGATGTTTATGCTCAAAACTGCGAATGCCACATCACTCCTTGCTTCGGAGCACCTTGCAAGCCCCTCAAGGGATGCGATGTACATGTGCGACAATTGAGGCAATTTTATCAGGGTTGCGAATGGCGTCATTCTTATTGTGTAAAAAAGGAAGATGTAACCGCATGCTCTTGGCATGAGACTGCTGAATACATAAACTGCACGAACCAGATCCCTTAGAACTGATCAGTCGTGTGAATAGCCCTTTTCATTGTTAACTTTTCTCCTTTGCATTACCATGTTTTTGAATGTGAATGTGAGGCAATTTCGGGAAAAAGTGCAATAAAGGTAACTGTGAAAAGGGCTACTGAACGATAAGTGAACTGCTTTTTACTTTTATTTTCAGTTTTTTGGTGTAACAAGATCGTGTTTGATAACATGGACCAAAGGATTCACAAAAGCTGTGTTTGTAAACTTTTTGCATTACTCACTCGACTCACACTCACTAGTCTTGAGACTACCCTCGAGTAGCCCACGCGCACGCGCGGGGAGCGATGATTCAAAGAATGGATTTTTATTAAGCACTGTTGTATCTGCTAGCTGCTTTTTAAATGATCATTAGTCAGTCTTAATACAAAGCACGTTTGCCTCTCGTTAAGAAAAGTTCCGAACCAAGTCGGTGCTTTCCTTTTCGCCTGATTTCTGTAACTTCCATCCCTATATTTTTGTCCCTTATAACCGAAATTCGGGATTAAAAGCGTTTTACAGTCAGAATAAAGTAAAAGTAAGCAAAGTAAAATCTAGAGTAAAAGTTGGTGTTTTTTTGCATCGGTGTAATGTAGTTTAAGCTTCCTGGTCTCAAATGATATACAGTTGTTATCACTTGATTTCTTCCGTCTACAGAGAAGTTAAAGGGGCTCTGACACATCTTTTTAGGGTAACTTTAAAAAGCTAACAGACATATTGCAGTCAAAGGAAACCCAAATGTAATGGTTTAGTTTTGTTTAAAATTACTTCATCAGTTTCAGGTCTGAACTATCACGTTGTTTTTTGAGTAAAAACGACTTGAGACAGGAGCTCACTGTCATGGGCTCCTGCTTGAGAACATTTCTTCTTTTAATTCATTTCAGCTAGTCTTCACTCCACTTATCACATTTACATTTATCGCATTTGACATTATTGAGCCTTGCAGTATAAGGCAGGCCTGTGTCACATATGAACCTAGTTATATGGCTTAGCTCAATTTTGATTTCAAAATCTTTCATAGTTTTGCATCAAAGAGACTCGGTGTTAATTTTCTCACTTTACACTTAAATGGATTTGGACTTTTATATCACGATAATTGTGCTTACTTGAAAGTTACTCCCACGGCATTTGGAATTTACTTAATCAAATCACAATTGCAAATACTTTTCATGAAAAGTAACCATTATTTTACTATTTGTATTTTGCTGAGGTACTTTCATCTTCTATAGCTAAGGGTCTTTTTTCAAGCTGATTACATAATATGTTGTGAATAGGTCCATACCAGCAGCTACATGCTGCCATTCATTGTGACTTGCACAACAAATCAAAAGTACAACTTTTTTCTATCAACAGTCCGCCTGACCTAAATTTAGAGCTTTTCACAGTATCATTTGCATTGTGCAATGTTGTTTTGTGGTCTGGACAGATCAACCGCGGTGCCTTGTTAACTGGATTTCGCCAGAATAGCGGAACAGATTTGCTTAAACAAACGGTCTAAATGGTGGAAAACTAATGTTTTTTTAAGTGTTTTTTCCTGTGCTATTCTTGATAGGCATGACATCAGGCACGTGCATGCGATTTTCCTTTTGTAAAGGAGTCAATTTGGTGCAAATGCGCGCTATGATCTAAAAAAGTTTGCATTGTGAGAATGTTTCTGTCAGTTTTCTCATTTCCCTGCCCCTAACAATTCTTTTTCTCTTAACACGTTGTCCTTGATTTAAAGTGTGAGGATAATCTCTCAGTTGGAGATATTATACCGTGATTTCGGAAATGTTCAAAACATTTGACAAACAATGCACCAAATTGTCCCAGAGTACTTACAACATGAACTGTTCACTTCACGCTACACAGAATATAATTTGAGAAACCTACAGAAGATAAACTCGACTTGCCCAAGCCATACATTAAAGCGAAGCTTCAGCTGTACTGGGGCCTCTTATGGAACAGCCTGCTCCAAGAATTAAGGGATGCTGGCTCTATTGGGATGTTCTAGCGAAAAATGAACCAAATTCCTGACATATCAGATTTCCACGCGGGAAACATGTAAACCAATATTTAAGCATTTTTTAGAACGGTTTTTTGAGCTTAACTGATGATTGTTTACCGTGGTTAAACAAAGATTATGTATTTTCATAAAAAACATATCACGTAATCCGGAACGAACGCGACTTCAAAACTGGCTTATTAGAGTATTTGCTAACAAGCTTAGCCGCCTGGATCGATGCATGAGAGGCGGCTGTACTCGTAGGCTAGCATAATGATCGTGACCTGGAATATCGCAGTAAGGTAGGTCATGCTTTTTACATCAGAAAGATTGAAAGTTTAAATGCCTTTATAGCTTTATTCCCCAAAAGGAAGGAAAACTAGAAATACTACTCTTTCTCGGAAACATTCGTTCATTGTACTGTTTTGTAGTCTGTACAAGTCCACTGTCTTGTTAACGGCTTGGCGCAAACTAAGCGGATTTGCTCGAACACAGAGGAAATATCTTTAACTAGTTGAACATTTAAAGTATATTTATAGGGTCTGTATGGCGGATAAATAAGATATATTATTGGATTATTCGTGCTTAATGTTGAACGGCGCTTTTTTAAAGCAAATTTTCAATTTGGACATCCCGGGAAAGTTGCCACAAGTGCACGCTTATCATGTCAAAAACTTTCCCTTTGTTTTTCCTTTCTTACTTCAACTCAACCTTTTTTCGTTTAAAAACTTGTATTTTTCATGAAACAGGGAAATCCACAACTGCCCTCAAAAACGTATTCCCTTAGTAATTTTCCGGGCACAAAAATGCACCAAATTAACCGGAACATTTTGCGCAACAGACCTTCATGTTTACCATAAATTCAAATATATAATCCTTTTACAGAACAAAAGTGAGTTGTTTTCGGTAGTTCAAATTTGTTTCCGGAGCGACCTCATAAAAAGTCTAGACTTGCATGGATCGGTTAAAGTAGACATGTGAAAATAAACTTGACTTCTAACAGACTGCAAACAAAACTCAAGAGATAAAAAAGGTTGTTTACCATTTACTTAAAAATTCAGGAAATTTCGGTTGGAAAGTGCACAGAATGTAGTTTTCTGCTTGTTCAAACGGGGAAATTTCCAAGATAAAAGAAATTTCCTGAAAGTTAGACCTAAATTCCTAAACGGGATTTCCGAACGGAAAATGTTTCATACCATTTTCTTCTTTCTACCAGTTTCAGGCCTTTCGCCAACTTTGACCCATGTGCGTGGGATGTGCGTGGCTATTTAGTTCGGTTGCAGGCTTACCGAGTAAAGTTCCGGATAAATGGAACAGGACAAATCTCCAAAAGGATTCCATGATCCAGGTGGAGATTTGGCGTCCCATTTACACAAACTGGACAGACCGGTTTGCTCAAGTAAATGGTAAACAAACAAAGTTCACGCCCGTAGATACTTTTGTGCGAGTATTGACTTTGCGTTGGCGAAGATTACTCTGGATAAGGAATTACTCCTAGAACACCCCAACAAAGTTTGCTTACCATTTACTCTAAAATTCCGGAAATCTCATAAAAAGAACTTTTTGGTTTGCCCAAACGTAAAATTTTCAGGATAAACGGAATTTCTTTAACGGTAGTTTAACATCCCCAGCGGAATTTCCGAATGGAAAATGTTTGTGCCATATACTTCTTTCTATCAGTTGCATGCATGCATGCCTCTGTTGAACTTTGACCCATGCCTTGGGTCAGTTCAGACAATTCAGTTCCCTTGCAGGTAACTGATGGAAACAGACAAATCTCCAACAGAATTTCCACGTGGTGACTTGGGGTTCCATTTAGACCAACTTTTTTAATAGGAAACAACCTACACACACGTTATCTAACATGCCCAAAATCTCGCTATTTTTTGGGGTCAAGACATCTGATACCGCAACTTTCACCTTTTTCAATTACCTGTTTTTAACTAGTTTAACATGACCGTAAAATGAGGTCGAAAATGGTAAAACAGAAACCATCATACTTTTTATACAGATTACAAAATTAGGCAAGGACGACTTGGTAAAAACTGATCTTCTGATAATCCGGCATTTTCGCGAACGCTATGTAAGTCGCACAGTTCACAGATCGGGGTGGTATTTGGCATTGAACCTTCACCAGACGAATTTTGCGTGGAATCCGATACAACTGCGTGTAAACCTTGTTTTAATGCGTGCTTTTCCAGGGTCGACATCTGCGCGCTTTTTGCTTTGCTGCATGCTGCAATGTAAGATGGATTTATAAATTCGTGTAAGAATTTCACAAGCATGCTTTATACATGGTAAGAACTGATACCAATCAATCCAAATATTCAAGCCTGACCATGCTATCAAACACTATCTACGACCCCTCGTAACCTAAGGTTCACAGTTATCTGTGAAATGTTGTTTTAAAAGAGTAAAATACATCGTGCACGTGTATTAAGTTTTACCACCAGAGCGCACCAGCTTGACTCAAACTCGCGAAAAATCTCCTCAAAAGGGATTTTGATTTTTCAAAGTATGTATACCAAGGGTGGAAAAACGGGAAAATCTTCTTACCGCTACTGATCAAAATAACATTAAGTGTGTTTTGTTTTATACTTACAGACGTGTTTTATTATTACAGTGCTAATTTCGGGGAAAAAGGTTTTACAGTCGTAAGCGAGTCCGTTATCATTGTATCGCAGGGGAGTTCCTGGGAATATTTGTTACTGTTTTCCACCTAACTCAAAACCACACTTATTTAGGAGTTCTACTCAGTGTTTAAGCGCAAAACTCACAGGCTACTCGCGGTTAGTTGAAATACCCTACACACGCTTTCACCTCGGGTCTCGCGACAGAGTAGCGCGCGACAGTCAGTGGGAGATGGGCGCATCTTAACACAATTATACTACAAGTATGCTCCAATTTCGCGTTCAACCCTTCTCGGAAGTATTACGTAATGAATATCATGACGCCATTCAGCTTTTAGCAATACAGGATATCACGTTTCTGATGCTTATAAAAGCAGTTAGTGAACTCCATACAGGCAGAAAGTGTTTGCAACCTTGAGAGCGTAATCAATTCACGGTTGAAGTCAGTGCTGCATTAAAAGATGTCTCCGCTTTTCTACGCTGCTCTACTGCTGAGTGCTTTTGTTGCAAGCGAGGCGTGCTCTTGCATGAGAAGTCATCCACAGGAAAGTTTCTGCAGGGCGCATTTTGGTAAGTTATATACCTGCAGTTTTCAAGTGTTCGTCGTATTTTTAAGCCTGGAAACAATATCTCGATAACAGCCCAGCAAGAGGCCATATCATTCTGCTTTCAGTGCTTTCAACATCGGCATTCTTCTCGTTTTCCTCCCACAGAAGTCTCACTCTAACAACTACCTTCGGAGATATGAGGCAGATAGGGCGATGGAAAGCGCGCTACTTAAAGGACATTTTATGAGTCCAATGTTACCTGAAATAAAAAGTTTCTTTTCAGAACTGTCGATTGTAGAGAATGCAAGAAATTTTACTGCGTATCTCGACACGCACTGACTTGGTTCTGTTTATTTCCATGTTTTGACTTTCAGTTTCTGTAGACAACAACGTTGTGCGCACTGAAAATCTCTCGTCATTTTTAATCGAATTGTTACATGAAGTGAAGCGAATGCGAAATAGTCATTCGTCTTTCCCGAACTGAATGATAGAGAGTACTGCATAGAGAAAATGAGCGAGTGCGGCTTTAGTCTGCGTGCGTGTGGAGGTTTTAATTCGAGTACGTTCGGCTGCTGTTATCGTAATGGGCCAAGAACTGTTGAGACGCAACCCACACATTGCAGCACGGGAAGACAAAAAGTTATATCAACTTCAAAGTACCATGTTTTTGAACTGTTTTTATCCAAATACATTTAATTCTAAGTTCTTTCTTCAGGACTACATGTTAAGTAGCCTTCTAGACCGAGTAGATAAAATACGATTATCGCTGCACAGTGCCGTGCCTTAAGCATTACAAATAGAACAAGTTTCTTTGGAGCAGGAGTTGCATAGAACTGAGACAAATGATTACCACCCAAACACAAACAAATCCTTATCAGTCTACAGAGGATATTGCTCACCGCGCGCGATTCGTCTCAATTTCTGCTCTTCGTAATCGATGACTGCCGGTGCGTACTTCAGCAAAGATAATATCAAACAAACAATTTGTCAACGCAGGCACATTCTTTATGAAACCTCTGTTGGGGTTTTGGGCCAAAAAACGTACGTGCGGTTAAAAAAAAATCAATGATAACGTAATTCTCCTATGCAATGTGACGAGCCACGTTTAAACTTGACTTAAAAGTTTATCAGGAGGTGCGACCCACAGTCACGGAAATACTCTAGAAATATCGTTTGTTTGTTTACTCAATTTATCAGTCATTATCGCAGTTGGACATCTGAGGAAATGTTGCTCAGCTCACTTTGCCGCAAAAGGAAAACGTTTTGTTGAAAAAAATATCTCGTTTTCCTCATTGATGCCGCATGAACGCCCCGGAAATAAGTTTTGTAATTTGAATTTCCTTTTTCATTCTGCTCGATTTGATACAAAGTTACTTTTGAAGTTATTGTCTAGTTTCAGTGTCTATAATTTTCTAAGCTGATGCGGAATTCGAGTTTTTTTACTTTTTCTTTACCGCAAAATCAGTAAACAGCTGGACAACTTCCTAAAACTCTGGAAATATTCCAAGACAAAGTCACGATTAAGCACCGACGTAATTCACGAGAATATACGATCAAGGCAACAATTGTCTTGATACGAAATTGAATTCTCCCAAACGATGCTACAAGAAATGCACGGAGAAAAGCAAGGAGAGTTTGCGTTTGCACTTCTTGGTTAGCAAAGCCATCGGAAACTGAATTCTACCGGTATGGTTTTCTTTGTATGGTTAGCCTAGGCGCGTAGCTGAAACGTTTTTTGCAAAAGCACCCTAATTCCGCTAAGAAACACTAAGCAGAAAACGTTTCGAAAGTCAGATTATACTATCACAGCATGGGAGCATAATAATGTATTGTCTTTTAAGGCGTTGGTTCCGCTTTTTTGAGCCATCTTATGTTCTCAGCTCATCCAAATCTCGAATGTTTCAACAATAGATTGTTACCTGAATATATTTTTACTAAACCCCTTGATATGGGTGTAATTGTCGAAGATAAAACAAACAATTTGTCAACGCAAGTATATTCTATATGTCACCTCTATTTGCGTCTCCTATAAGAGGGTAAAGTGTGGTAGATCTACTTATAATCCTCTTTAAATGTTTAAACTAAAGAAAATCCGGCAATTGATGTCACGATGAAATCATGAGATGTTCTTAAAATAGCGCCGGGTCAGGTCAAAAGGAATTTGTTGAAAATCTACGCAGTGTTTTTGGACTGACAATTCAGCTCTGAAATGAGTGGAAACGTAGATGTCTTCTTCTTCTTCTTGGCTCTCAGATGACCACCACCAAAGAACATGAGGAATTTTCACGGTGTGCGCTGAAAACCGCGCGCAAGGAAATGATATTTGTATTTGTTTATCTACCTCGATGTGGCTAAGCAAATATTGTCTATTTATCAGTTATTATCACTGTGGGACACGTACGGTCGCTTTGCTTTTTCCTCCACGCTATTAACGCCCCGGAAATTAGGTTTTTAACCCCCGAGTCATACTCTCTTTTTAGAAATGTGATTTTCACAGCCTGGTAGCCTGTTCCAACACAAGCCCCCAAGCTCAAGAAAAGAGAATACGCGAACGTAAGAGCAGCCTTCTACGCAGACCTTCTCTTGGCACGTCACACACTCCTCGAAAAACGTGACTCTTGCCTATCACCATATTTGGAGGTGTTTTGTTACAACGGTTTGAGCCCGGTTTGAGTTATAAAGTTTTGTTATATATAGATCTAGCCAAGCCTAAAGTGGAGTCCCCCTTTTGTTTCGTTTTTTGTTTTTTGTTTTTTGCTGGCACTTATTAATTTGTGAAAATACTCTCATTGAAGTCGACAAATTAAAAAAAAAAAAGAAAAAAAAAAAGAAAAACAAAAGAGAAAAACAAAAAAGCAAGTCCCCGTTGAGTGTGGAGCTCGACTCAGCAGTGTCGTAAGCCGGCGTCTAGTCCACTAGGTCATGAGCGTTAAAATTATCTTTCGATGTTAATTTTACTACTTTTTTTTTTCGTGACAAGCTGCCTATCAACATGAAAATGCTGATGTTTTTCCTAGCAAAATGTGTTCGGACCGCCGCATAATCCATGGTGGTGGACAGAAAAAAAACAAAAAGCACTAGCTCTGTTATATTTGGCGTCGAACAGCTGCAAAATGCTGCGAACCCAAGCGGTGTGCCGACCGAGTTCGCAACAGAACCGACAAGGCAAATTTGAACTTTTCGCCTGAACTTTATCGCCTAATTTTTTTCGCCTAAATTGAACTTTTCGTCTTCCACCAAAAAGACAACTGAGTATTCTTTTGAATTTTTTTTCCTTTAACAAATTCGTTTTTGACTTTTGTTGTCTTTGCTTGTTTTGCTACAATGCGGGTCACCATGCGATTTCGCGCCAAAAGCGCGGGATACAGCACAGGGTTATATCAAGTGTATGCCACTTCATATTGGTGACCCTATGGTGCGGACGGACGGACGGTCACGTGACTATCACGTCACTACCAAAATTTCTTGGCTTGATAGGTTACCAAATTTGCTTAGCGATGGGGCTCCGCTATAAGATAGCAACAGATTCGTGTTAAATGGTAGAAATGAACGTTGTTTTGACAAAGTCAACTTACTCTGTTGTTTTTTTGTATTGCTAGCTCCAGTGAAGCGATTTCGGCGAGTTAGCGTCATTTGGAGTTTCATGCGTATAGGCAAAAGCCGTGTTTCTCGCGTATTCTCTGCTTGCGCTGCCTGTGGTTACAGGCTTTCAGATAGGACAGTGAGAGTAAGAAAAAAAACGGAAAGGACCCCTCCCCTCCACGACACGAAAAAAAGGGACGGAAGTATCCCATCTGTTCCCAACCCCTACGCGTTTCATTTTCGCCGTTCCTATCGTTTTGGAGCCGAGAACTGGAACAGGATAGCGGCTCGCCTGGCTGTTTAGAGAGTTGGCGAATGTGAGTTGAAATGCTGACGATTTCCAAAAACGGCTGGCTATTCCTAGAAATTGCAGAGCCATTTCCGTAAATCGTCAGCGATTTTTCAAAACGACATCCCAGATTTTCGACAAACGATCCAGAAAGGAACGGTCATCTAGAAATGGGCCACTCGGAAGCACCATTCGATCGTATAATGTCCCTTTCCTCAGCTTCTTCGTGATTCTTTTGTAATTAATCAAAGTTTCTTGGTCTTAACGTCTCGCATCTTTTATTTTCATTATGTCTTATACAATGATTTATCAAACAAACAAAGAAACGAACGAAATGACGACAACAAACACGAAACGAAATGGAAAAAAACCGGGAAAAAACGACAGTTATCGAGTGAATGATTTACTGTAGACCGCTGTTTATTTCTTGATATTTGCAAAACAAAATTGGAACAAAATTGGACATCTTTATGTGATATGGAAACTGTATATTGGGCAGGACTTGTCTTTTCACTATTGCCTTTTTGTTCTGTTTGGGTTGACCTCCGGTTAATAGTTTGTATTCCATTTTACAATTTTCTCAATCAAGCGTTTTAATTTGAGTTCAACATAAGAAGTAAAGCTAATTTATACCGACTGGATTTGTTTCATTCACGAGATTTAAGTTGTTTCTATTTGTTCTCTCTTTCTGATGTTTAGTGATGCGCGCCAAAGTCTTGTCTCAGGAAGTAATCGCACAGAATTACACTCGGGTATACAACCTCAGAATACTCAAGATCTTCAAGGGAGCGCTGAGTCTGAATCAGACTGAAGGAATTCGCCCTTACGGCTCCAGGCAGCGTAGCTTGTTCGCCAAGGCGTACACCGCTTCTATTGACTCTCTGTGCGGAGTGGAACTTACTAACGACACCGTGTACCTCCTAACTGGAAGAATTTGGCGAAGAAAAATCCAGCTTGGTTTATGCAATTGGTTCCAGACGTGGTCTACCATCACTCCACGGCAGCGTGTGGGGATCAAGCGGTATTACGGCCAAAACTGCGATTGTCAGATCTCTCCCTGCTACGCTGAGCGCTGTGAGAAGTTGGAAGGGTGTAACAGTCGGTCCAGAATTCATTTCGACGACTGTGAGTGGAACCATTCCTATTGCCTTAAAAATGCTGACGGAAGCTCATGCTCTTGGCGCCAAACCACTGAATTCAAGAACTGCACGATCCAGACAATACCATAGAAATTACAGATGGTGGAAATTAAACCAAGGAGAAGGCAAACTGTACTTCTGCTTTTGTGAAGTATATTTCTTAACCAGATTCACGATAGAGGCAAGACAAAATTGTCTTTGAAAAGCACTCTTTATGATACATGAACATTGTTATTCGGTAACAAACTATAGCTTATTTTAAATAGCTCATAGACATTCTACATCAACAAGGTTTGTAGCATATTGTAGAAGATTGCGTAGAACAGTAATTGCCAACACAAACGTTTTAACGTTTCAGGAACTCAATAGAAACTGAATAATTTTAGACTAAAAATAGACTAAAATATCTTGAACATTAGCATGCAAGAATGCCATAGAAATTGCGCAAGAACGTATTTCAACGCTGTCACTAAACTTCATAACAAGTTCATAAAAAAATGAGGGAGGATTTACTTTATAAGTAAGAGTTCTAGTATTACTTTCGACAACCGAATATGTGCTTTGGTCAAACAGGTCATATAACCTTTTCAGCAGTCCATAATCAAGAAATATGCGTATTTTGGTGACAATGACGTATTAACATATCGACAGAACCACGTCCACCGTATGGCGGTAAACGTGGTGTACCCTATTTACGCCGAAATAGTCAACATTTGTAGGCAGATTTTGGTCAGACCAGAACGGATCCTAAATACCCTTTTTTACGTCTTTGTGGACGCACACAATTATATAGCTTTATTTCAGTAGGGAGTACCCCGTGCTTGCATAGCGAAAGGCTTGGCCATGTGACCCTAGAGCGCAAATACAGAGACTGTTGTTAACCGCAATTAGGTGAAATAAAAAGCAATACCTGCAAAAAACGCTTTTCAATGGTAGAGGGAAGTTTGAGGCTTTCCTTCAAAAGTAAAATTTCCAATCAAGTGTAATGTGCGATAATTCAAAATAAATTTGAGGGGACTTATAGATGGATTTGTATGAAATAGGATGTGATTTAAGAAATAAATAAAAGCAGGGAAAATCATCATTCGTTTACACACCACCAGTTAGACTGCTCCTACGCTAAAACACTTACAGCCGATTATTTAAAAGAGTTTTAAGTTAAACCCCTGGTTTAAGTGAAAGCTAAGTTGCCGGTTGGATTATTAATAAGTGTTACACGCCTTCTAAAGCGTTGTTTATGGTAAATGACGCTAACGCATTTGGGTTGACCAGTTTAATTTCGAGAAAAAAGTCACGGTTAGCTAAATCCTGACCAAACTTCGTTTAATTAATAGTTCCTTAGACGGTTTATAGAAAACTGTTTAACTGTTTTGAGTGTCCATCTGTCAATTTTTGACTTCAAATTTTAAGTTTTAACCACCTTTGAATCTTACTTTTTCTCATTTTCTCAAAAGATCCCTTCACCTTTCCCGTTTCTTCTTCTTTATAAACTTTCTTTAAAATTGTAAAAAAAAAAAAAAATGAGAGACTTAAGACGTTGTGCGCTAGAGAGCCATGACAACATTTATGGACTGAGTGAAATCTCGAAGAGATAAAATAAGACGGAAACTTGAGGAAAACATAACTTTGAAAAGGTAAGGGTAAAGTAGCAATCCGAGCAGAAGTGTCCCACGCCTCCATCGCAAAGCTACACCTAGGATTGTTTTCGCCGGCACCAACTTATACACCTGGGTGGAGAGGGTCAATGTAGAGTAAAGTTTCTTGTCTAAGGAAACAACACAACCATGGAGAGTCCAACCTAACCTTGAACCACAGGCCCCCCAACCTTCCGCGATGAAAGTCCACCTCCAATCTTGCACGAAACTAGTTGACACAAACGCAATTAGTGCACGTATTTCTCAGTTTTCCTGTATGGAAACACCGACAAGATCGCAAAAAGGCTTTCCCTCCCCCCTCCCCTCATTCAATGTTGTTTGGAAGGACTGAGGATTCATCAGGGTTTTTTGGTGGCAAAGCAACATTGATAAGGGGGAGAGGGGGACAGATTTGCTGTGGTAATTGGTAAGTTCTCATTCATTCCGAAGTCTCTCAACAGTTTTGTCCGAGATTGTCGTTAACTACCGTGCATAGCCTCTACACTGATATCGTATTTCATGTTATGCAGTCCACGACGGAAATTTGTTAAAATTCAATCCATGACTTCTTTTAGTTTTAACGCAGTTGAAGGTTAAGACCTGTGAGGCGATTTGACAGTTCGATGAGATTATCAAGGAGTGGTTAACAAACAAATCTTTCATTCTCAGATGAAAGAAGAAAGAGATCTTTTTCCTTTCCGTTCTGATGGACCCTCGCAGTGAACGGAAGCAATTTTCACGCCTTAATTCCTGATGAAACAAAGCTTCCCAAGTATCAAATTGTATTAGCCACTACTGACTAATTGGGCATTTTAAAACAAATCTTGCTATTGACATTGTGTATCCGTTTCTGGAACAAATTGTCACCCCTTGACCTTTTATGGAATTAGACTATTTGAATAACAATATCTTACAGTATACGCAGATATTGTTGCAGGTGATTCGCAATGCACGTGCTCCATAAAGACCGGTTTAATCTGGTTACATCCGACTGGAAACTACATCATATCACTTTTGATTCGCCCCACATAAAATTAGAACACACTCAGGCCGGAGCACATGACTCAGTTTGTCTCATCTGCAGCCGGTACGAGAGTTCAGCGATGGCGGGAATCTTCTCTTATATTACAGTTCTTTTGTGCGTGATAACTGTGAGTGAAGCTTGCAAATGCGCGGTAATTCATCCACAGACAAGTTTCTGCATCGCGGATTTTGGTATGTATAACCTGCGTCATGAGATGCTGACTAAGCGTATTTTTTCGGCGCTCTTGCACGTCTTTTCCCAAAACTTACATTAGTCAATGTAGTTCTAACTTTAATCCTAATATGTGTTCATTTAAATGGAAGCTACGTACTGAGCATTATTATATGGCTGAACTGGTCCTCGCTGAAAAGGAGCTTTCTGATTGGTTCCCTGAGCAGTCCGAATTTTCTTATACGGACAGCTAAGATGGACCGCTCACGAAAAGATCTCAATAAACATGTTTTGCGGGAAATATTTTAGAAGAGAGGGCTGTTTTGTATGAAGTCGAAACCTTGTTCTTGCTTTCTTGCCTATAATTTTGGCAAAAACTTCTCCGAAAATGTCATTATGAAAATCGTTTGTTCCCTTCTTTCGTCTTTGTAGTGTGCACTTACTGATAGAAATGCGCTTCGCTGTTTGCAAATTTGTAAAGAGCCATAATAATAAATCCTTCATTGAACAAGCTTGTTCGGTCCGTATTGGGAAAATATTGGTCTCCTACTTTTCTTGGAAGTTTAACTTCCAAAAAAAGGAACTCGACCAATATTTTCCCAATACGGAGCTCACGCTAGTTCAGTAACATATATGTACTTTCCCGTGGTTCTGTTTGTTACGCTATACAGGGTGGTTTTAACTTTCAAGTCTGTATGAGATGAAATCCTAAAGCCGTGTGTGTGACCATTAAAATAGAGAAAGAAAGAAATATAAGCCAAAGCAGCCCACAGGGCTCCGGTTTCCGAAGCATGAAGCAACTATATCAATTCTCCCCTTTGGCATGGATATAAGAGGATATTACACGGCGGCGCGAAGATGTGAATTTTACTTTCGAGTGCTAAAAACAATGCGCGAGTGAGTAAAATATTGTTTTTACCACGAGAAAATAAAATTCATATCTTCAAGCTCCCGTGTAATTTTATTTTTGTTATGTAGACAAGAATGTCATTGCACGAACAACAGTGTAGAAGCGGGAAATAACGTCATCGATATCTTCACTAGTAGTGAGGGTATGGAAAAAACACCACTCGAGTCCCGGATGTAGTTTCGTATGAACATTTAAGGTTGTCTATTTTCCACCAAAACACTTTTGTCTATGTAGTACAAGATTTTTCGCAATCCTTCGCAGCATTTTTTTCCCACTGGTAACCATTTAAAGCGGTTTTCAATTGGGTGTCGTTAAACCAGAACCAAAGTAAGTTCTCCAACCAATCACAGCAGACACAAACAATCCAAAAACAACCAGAGCTCTAAGCAAAATGTATTTACATTCGGCTGAACTAAACTGTAAGTTGCAGTGACAAAGAATGTAAATAATTTCCTATTGGTATGAACGCAGTGAGCCGTTATAACGGCATTACAGTGGAATCCCGATTTTTCGAACCCCCTAGGGAAATGGAAATTGGTTCGAAAAATCGGGATTTCGAAAAATCGAAGGTGGCACGAAATCACGCTTGATTTACGAGGTATTACTTTATAACAACCAGGAAAGCAAACAGAAAAACCATGGCACTCTTGTACAGTTTTCAGCCTTCATTTGAATGTCACACTTTAGGATTTTACTCAAGACTCAAAAGTTAGAACCACCTTGTGGACATCCCAGCACCTTCAGGAGAGCCAGGCCTAAAGAGTGACCATTCGACTGAAAGGCACTGAGCATACCTTTCCTTGGTACTGTTTACTGTGTAATAGGTGGTTCTACCTTTTGAGTCTAAAAATAAAATCCTGGCGTGTGATCATTCAAATGAAAGCTACTGAATAGTACTTTCCTACAGGTTTGAGAAATCAAAGGTCAATTTCTTATAAATTTCTTCCATGGGAGGCAAGAATTGGTTCGAAAAACTGAGAGATTCGAAAAATCGAGGGTTCGAAAAATAAGGATGCCATTGTAATTGACCGGTTGTTGTTGTTGTTAGCTATAGCTAACAACAACAACAACCGGTTGATGATTGTAATTTGTTCATCTCAGCTCTCGAACTTTCAACCTTTTATTTCAATTGTTTTCCATATTTCTTCTTACCTTTAACCCTTAAAGGTTGTGCGAGTACATATGTTTGGGGAATACGTTTTTTTCCCAAGGGTTTTTTTTTGGGCGGGGGGTTTCGTTTCAGGTGGCGCACACGGCTAGTTTAGCCTGAGTGACTTTGTTGAGAACGGTTTCCATGTATTCTTTAGTTACTATATAGAACCATGTAACGTTGTTTGGACGGCAATAAACACTCAGGCTCATAGTTCGAGCTGCACACGCATTCCCGTCTAGAAATAGTGAATATAAATAGGAATACATGTGAATGGCACCAAGCGCGAGAAAATGCGTGCGAGCAAGTACTCAGTTGGTGTTGGCTTTACTTCTAACTCTGCCACATTGGCAAGAGCATTTTTCAAAAATCACAACTTCATCGCGCCTCTACATGTCACTCACTCCATGACGAAAATTCTTCAAGTTTCGTCTTTCAGCGCTCTTGATTGTGAATGTCAAAACCTATAGGGCTACTTTCCTGAGTGCCGGGCACTATATCTGGGAGTGGTCATTTTCAGATGAAAGAAGAAAGATATCTATTCCTTTCCGTTGTGATGGACCCTCTCAAAAAACGGATGTTTCAAGCAATTTTCACGCCTTAATTCCTGATGAAACAAAACTTCCCAAGTATCAAATTGTATTAGCCACTGCTGACTAATTGGTCATTTTTAAAAAACTAACAAATCTTGCTGATTGACGTTTTGTATCCGTTTTGAAAGGATTGTTACCCCTTGACCTTTTATGGAATTAGGCCATTTGAGTTACCTAAATATTATTGTAGCTGATTTGAAATGCACGTGCCCAACAAAAACCGGTTTAATCCGGTTTATCTGGTTACGTCGTTTAGTCGGACTGGGAACTACATCACTTTTGATTTGCCCTGCATAGAATTAGAATGCACTCAGACTTGAGCACTCAGTTTGTCTGCAGCCGATGCGAGAGCTCTACGATGGCGGGAATTTTCTCTTATGTTACCGTTCTTTTGTGCGTGATAACTGTGAGTGAAGCTTGCAAATGCGCGGTAATTCATCCACAGACAAGTTTCTGCATCGCGGATTTTGGTATGTATAACCTGCGTCATGAGTTGCTGACTTAGCGTAATTTTTGCTTTTTCGTGTCTTTCCCCTAAACGTACACCGGCTAACAGAGCTCTAACTTTAAAAGCCGTGGACTAAATCCTACCTAAAATGTGACAGTTAAATGAAAGCTATTGAGCAGTACTTTCCTGTGGTCTGTTTATTATGCTGTACAAGGTTCTAAATTTTGAGTCTGTGGATGAAATCCTAAAGTGTGACCATTCAAATGAAAGCTACTGAGCAGTACTTTCCTGTGGTCTGTTTATTATGCTGTGCATGGTGGTTCTAACTTTCAAGTCTGTGCAGGATGAAATCCTAAAGTCTGACCATTCAAATGAAAGCGAAAGAAAGGTTGATTTATCTATTTGACTTTGTGAGGTCATCGGGAACCTCCAGAAGAAATAATCAAAACAGTTCTAGTTTCAAGGCTTCGAGTTAGCAAGCGCGACATCAAATTACAGAGCACTGACTCCGTGCCTTATTTCAGCAGAGACTAGCTCGAATATTGACATTTAAATAATTTATTGGTGGGACATGGGATACAATTACTGTCTGAATTTAATAACGTAGAAGAAATCTACTGTTTTCAATTAAGCCAGTGAGAATATCATCAAAAGTGTTTTGACCGCTTCTTATAATGAGCAGCTGCTCCACATAAGCTGCAAAAGTGGAAAACGACTCGCCAGAAAGTGAATATACATGTTTTGTGACCTTGTTGTTGTCTCACGAAGAAAGAGTACCTAATTTAGTTAGTTATATTCCTTTTCTGGACAAATATACAGATTAAAAAATATTTTGCCGCAAACGGGTAACTGAGTGTCAGACAGTACGAAAAATTATGCATCTCCGAGTTGAGCGGAAGACATTTTGCCTGATGCATGACAGCTTTATACAAATCGCATGCACCTTTTTTTGTTTTCTTTCTTGAAAGGCCTCTAATCAAACGTCTTCCACCATATTCCATTAAGTGTGGTTTTGCTTACCTATTGTTGCAGTTTGATCTTTCATTTTCTAAATGTGATAAGGGGTAAATTCGACTGTTTTTTTAACTTACCAACTTCAGAATGATGCAAAACTAACTGCACGGAAGCAATTTCTGAAGACGTTTGCATCATTCGAATGGTTATGCCAGAACAACTTATTACAGCACAAGAGAGAAAGGTTTCTGTGGGAAAGTGTGGTCCAATAGCCTTTGTTATAGACGAGTAATGGTTTTCATTTAGGAGTTGGAGGGAATAAAAAAAGGCTTATGAAAAATCGGGGCTAGGAGCCATTCCTATGGAGTAAGAATTCAGTCGTGATGGAATTGAAAAAACGCATCTATAGCCGTTAATCGGAAGACTGCGTATTTCTCTAGATGAACTTACTTTGACCTCGGTGTTGACTTTGTTAATGCAGTGAATAATACCACTTAACTTAGCTAACACAAGGCAGATGTTTTGTGGAAATAACATTTGCACTAATTAATATCATTGCGTTCATTGGTCGCCAAGAAAAGTACCGGTATGACATTGACAATCGAAATTGGCCTCAAAACAGAAATGCATGTCATCAGATTTACACTTTGTCATAGTAGAAGCTTTTCCTGCGTGTATCAGAGTTTAAGAGGAGGACGTTTCCTTATTTTAATCACCTTATTAACCATCTCTTAGTTTCGCAAGGTTTTAGAATTCGCCAAAAACATCCAAAAAAAGGCCACTAAATTTTTGACGACATTTGTTGAAATCTGTATAAAACTAAGAAAAGCACACTGCTTATGCAGGTCAAAAAAATTAGTTTCACTGTGCAATTAATTACCGTATTTTCTCAAATAATAGACAGGGCGATATTGGAAGGAGGTGGGGGATCAATCGGGGGGGGGGGGGGGTGGGTGATTATTTCAAATATTACTCGTTATGGAAACCCAACTAGTAGATTTACAATTGCTTTCGGTAGTTAATTTTCGCTAACCTTGAACGATGCCGGAAAATAACAAATTAAACCCTGGCTATAAATGGATTAACTCCCTGTCATTTGGCAAGTAGGCTTCTAATAAAAATAAAAAAAACAAAAAAAAAACTCAGATCATTTTAACTATTCTATCTTACTGGTGCGGTTTTACTGGAGTGTCGAAAGTAATTTGTGTTTGTGCTGTGATTGCCTAAAAAAAGTCACGCACCACTTTCTCAACCAGTCAGAAATAAAACAAAACCAATCGCTACATGCTCGCTCAAGTTTTCCCGCGCTCGACGCTAGTTACGTGTGTTTGCTCTGGCTTTGAGTTCTGATTGGTTCATTTTATTATTTGCCACTGTTGTGATTGGTCCGTTAAATGACTATGGTTTTGGTTTTACGACACTCAGTTGAAAGCTGCTCCATAATCTTGGTATCCTGGCACATTGAAACCATTCATTAATACGACTAACGGGGTGCTAAAACATACATGTAGTTCCTCTACAAGTATTTTTTCATTTTTTTAAGCTTGCGTTTTTCTTTACTCAGCCATCAAAGCAAAGGTTTTGAGCGAGTCCGTAGACAACAGTACAAGAAACAGAATTTTCAAACTCAAGGTCCTGAAAACCTTCAAAGGAGCCACAGAAATTAATAGCAGCATTGGAAGTAAAGATAAAGGTAAAGGAAACCGCAAGAAGCAATTGGTTTATGCCTACACTGACGTGGAGTCCGCCGCCTGTGGCATAGAACTCACGACATCTAAAGTCTACCTCCTCCTCGGCTACATCCGGGAACGCAGATTAAAGGTCGAATCGTGCCAGTGGTACCAGCGGTGGAAAGATACTACTACTCCACAACGCCGCGGGCTCAAGAAGTTTTATGGTCGAAACTGCGCATGCCGAATTGAAAAGTATTGCTTCAGACCAACACCTGAGAAGTGTGATGATATGATTGGAGGCTGTAACGTGGCAGATCCTAATTGGAAGACGACCGTGTGTAAGGAGAAGTACGCGTATTGTGTAAAAAGAGGCGACGCGTGCCACTGGGTTAAGAAGTCTGCGTTTAAGAAATGCTTGTCAAAGAATTAAGCAGTTATCCTTTTTTCCATAAATTTTAAAGAATGTGTGTCTTCGTAATATTTTTTCGTGGTTGTTGTCATTCATCGTTTTAAGTCTATTCATTTTTCACAGCCGAGTTCCAATTATAATGTAATGAAGTATAATTGAAGTTATCGTTCTATTAAAGGTAGAGGAATTAGGTAAAGAAATCACGCTGCATTTTGCCATTCAATCAGGGTAAAAAATTGGCTGCTACTCAGTTATGATTGAGCTACAAATGAACCAGTTTGAGAATAATTTTGGGGTTAAAAACAAGTTTACATTGTGTCAGAATTGTGCATATAAATGATCGACTAATGGGAAATCTTCACGTGTTATTGCAGTAAATAGCCTTTTGGTAAAGACGATATTGCGTGTTTTGAGATCTCTTTGAGCTCTATAACAAACTTGTAGTTAAGGACTTTAATTTGTGGTTGTGCACTACTTTTGGAATAGGCTGGAAATTGTGATGGAAGAGGCGGCAGTCTTGATGAATGCCTGTGTTTAAAGGAGCTACACCACAGATAACGCAACTTGAAAAAATTGGCAAGTTTTTTGGAGTGTGACATTTGTAATCCGTCTTAATCTCCCTCAATCGCAACCATCCTTGTTTAGTTTTGGTCCATTATTACTTTTTAGGTGGTTTTCTACCTTAGGAAACTATTATTTTGAGGTTTCCTTCAATGAGAAAATAAGTTTTTCAGACCAGGAAAATGGATGACAACTCTGTGCCATAGTTCCTTAAATTGAACTCCTGAAGGATTCATCAAAGCGAGGTATTGTGCGCCTCAGCCTTTCACATGAAAATAAGTTTATTTGCATATGAGTAAAACTCATTTTTACCACGCCTCGACGTGAATAAGACACTACAGGTTTTTGAAAATAGTTTTTTTCAACACTTACCATTTCCTTGTAATTCGGATAGTACGCTTGTTCAACCAATGGAAATGTGTCCTTTCCGAGTCTTTTCTGAATCTGGATCAGTTGAGCGAACTGCGGCAAATCAAAATGAGAGTAATCACATCAGCCACTCACAACCAACCCAAAGTAAGGTAACAAGCTAGACTTGCCCACAAGTCGAGCTCAGAGATTTTTTTTCGGAAGCGCGAAAAACCCAACCCCACCACCGGAACCGGAAATGAGAAGCGAAAGACTTTTGTGAAAGACTAGTAACAAGCCAACCATGTAATCAATACCGAGGGTGGGAAAACCTCTCACCGCGCTAAGCGCGGACAAGACATATAACCGGTGCGAAAGGAGCAAGGCAGTTTGTGCGGCTTGAAAAAATAATCTATTTCGCTTCCAATATGGCGTCATACAAGGCCTGACTTCAATATTTTTCCTAGCAATCAGCAATCGTGCAATCAGCCTGACTTGTTTGGTTACATTAACCTAAAATTGCTGATTAGATCCACCAGGATCCGGCACCTTTACATTATTCGTTGGCCCTTGCAGAATTTTACACTTAGTTTCCATCTAATAATTCCGTTCTGCCGCCAGCTAAAATAAGTTGTTAACTGAAGACGTTGAAATGTTTCTAGTTTGGGGATGTAAAAGATTAATAACTGCTGTAACGGGTGTAACCGCCCTAAGTGACAATGATTTGTTCACGGAGGGGTGGGTGGGAGAGATGACAACAATCGACTCATGATAACAGCTGATTAGCAGGCTTCACAGCGGTCTAACGTACAACGTGTGCGCAGTGCCATTTCTAAAAAAAGGTAAGCTTCACGCGTTGAGTTGGGTTTAAACTTGAGTAACCGTAGGCCTCTAGTTTTGTTGGCGCAAATTCGTTTTTGCCAGGGCACTTTTTGCATTGTTTTCATACGAAATTTACGCTGGTAATCGTTTGTTTAGATAATTATAAATTTTAAGGGCCTGAAAACCGAAAATGACGTTGATTTTTACGTTTGAACGATGTAAAGCCGCAGACACCTTCACAAGCTTTCTAATAAATTGCCTTTAAATTCCGTCAATGCCTGGCACTTTTGTAAAATGCGCGTTATGTTAGCACCTTCAAGAAACTTACCACCCACGGCTTCTCAGCGAAATTGTAGATGGACGTGAGCGAGTTCACACTGGGTACATTGCCAAACTGTAAGCCAAGGAGAATGTTGCGATAGTCCTCTCTCGGACCAATCCCCCGCACACTCTGCCGAACAAGAACGAAGTCTGGGCGAAAAGATCTGGGAAAGAATAAGCGAAAACGGACAGTGGTTTTCAGAACTAGTGCAAATTCTGCGGTCAAATGTAATAAATCTGGTTTTCAAAGATACTCGATAGGCTAATCCGTAAGATCCTCGCTAAAAGAGTGCTTTTACAAATTGTTATCTGCTTTCAACACACACGATCTCCAAACTATACAGCAAACAAGGAAGATTTCTGAAAATTGTAAACCAATGCCAATAATTTGACATTTGTTTTCAGTAGTTTTTTTACAGTTGGATCTCAATAACCTAAAGGGAACTCAAAACATCTTAGGTTAACGCAAAAAGTTTGAGTTACTTTTTTATGCAGAAGTTTACTAAAAATCACGTTCCACTTAGGAGCTTACAATAATAGTGTATCAAACGAATCTTACTACTTCAAATAGAGCGATTTTCAATTGAGTGTCGTGAGACCAAAACAAAGCAGTTACTCTGGCCAAACCGAAACCCAATGAACCAATCAGAACTCGAAGCAAACACATGCAACAGACGCCAAGCGCGGGAAAATGCGCGCGAGCAAGTAATGATTGGTTTGGGTTTTACTTCTGAAAGTGACACGAGTGTTTTTTTAACTTTAGTTACCACAGAGCGAAGAAAAGCGACTAGAACAAGCACAAATTACTTTCGACACTCAATTGAAAACCGCTTTTACTAGTTATTAGTTAAATAAGTTAAATAAGTCAATAGTCGGGTTAAATTATTGAAATGAATGAAGCAGGGGAATCTGAGAAAGTTTTTAAATTCTGAAACATTTTCAATCCAGGCCTTCCCTTTTTCTGCATGTTTGCTCGCTTTTGCCTACACGAAGTTCTGGATCCGCAGCTATAGTTCTAATTTTGTTTTGTGTTAAAGGGAACCGCCACAGAATAACAAATTGACGTTAAATTGTTGGAAATACAGTCTAACTTCCAATTATTTTAATAAGTGGAAAGAAAGTTTTCGTGTGCAAAAAATTGAAAATGAATATCGCCTATTTTTGCTTTTTAAAAAATTTCCCGCGCACCGCCATTTTGAATATTTATGACGTCAAAAACATTCAAAATGGCGGCGCGCAGGAAAATAAAAAGCGAAATAGGCGATAGTCAAATCCATTTTTATCCATTCTTTCCACTTGTTCGAAAAGGAGTTGGAATTTAACATCAATTTGCTGTAACAGTGAAGGTTCCCTTTAAAGTTTACCTGACAACAACAGTGCCCTCACGATAGACCTGAATATCCACCATAGTTCCACTGTCTGAATACGAAGCAAGATTCAAATCTCCAAACTCGGCCTGTATTCAAAGTGAGAAAGTCATCTATTTAACAACAACAGCAGCTAATAAACATCAAAATAAGAAAAATTGTCAACATGATGCTTTCAGACGAAAAAATAAAGTGTCTATAAATTTAAGAACAACTGACTAAGACATCGACCTGGACTTATGAAAATGCTGGTAGGTATTTACTGTTGGTATATACGTAGTGGTTTAAATTTTTTTTGGTTTGGAAATTCTTTAACCTTATCAGTTTATTTTTATTTTTCCTTTATCTCAGATTGATTACTATAATCTGGGACAAAGGAAAACAAAAATCGATTAGGTTTGCAAAGTTTCAAACCAAAACCAAATCTAAATCCCAACATATATCAAGCAAGTCAATAGTGTTTTTCACCAGTTCTGATTGGCTACTCGAACTTGGGATATCACAGTTTGCGGTTTACCTCCGAGCAAAGCAGAGGTCGCCTCACGAGGGTTTTTAACCTATTTATTACAAATCAAAATAACTTTTCAGGGGGCTGTCTATTCTCCATTCAAATTATTTACCTCAGTGTAGTTGAATTACAACATTTAGCTTCACTTCGGTGAATAACTGTTAATTGTTCTCGTTAGCTTTGTAATTTACTCGATTTGTCACCGCGCAATATCCGCACGTACGTTTTCGGGCATTTTTATTTTAAAACTGACATTTTTTATACGGTCTGTAGGCCCTCCATTCACATCATCGAAAAAGCACCAAAAACGGAGATTTGAGAAAACGATGCAAAAAGTAGAGATTTATGGGTAAAAGAGATTCACAGTCGACTTGTGTGGACATGCCGAATTTCCTGGTAGGTGAAAATCCCCTGCGGGTCAAAGTATCTTATACTGCCACCTCGTGGTCTCCGCCCTTGACCACACTTTGGCGGGAAAAGTGACGGCCGGCTGGCAGTTAATTGTGGCGGGAAAACATCACATATAATAATCCCAGGTATGGTACGTCTAACTGTACTGAAAATTATGAAATATTTTACAACTGTCTGATTGGTTGAGCAAGAAAGAACATACTATTTAAAGTTTATTCGTGTGACAAAAATTAGAAAAAAAATTGTTGATTTTTAAAGTCAAAAACGATGTATAAGCTTTATAAAAATTGATCTCTGACTGAAATATTTTGTTACTGAGCGAAAGACCATACGATTGAACAGTAAATCAATACAGATAGCAAATTGATCCGCAGATGAAACCAGTAAAAAATAACTAAATATTTCAAAGGGAATCACGAGAAGAAAACATATTCATAGCTTCCTTTGAACATTCACATTCTTACAATAAAAATGATATGGAATTAGGACAAACCTCTATGCGACTTTTCAAACTTTTCACTCAAATGATGAAGACAAAATTCATTAAAAACCAGTTGTATGTTCTCCCATTTTGCTCAATCGTAATTTGGCAGACGTCGTTTAGTGAATCATGCAAATTAGCGTGAATTGTGCTTCTTATAAATTTTTCACAGGACATAAAATGCAATTTTTTTCCTCGAATTCGTGCACTTTCCAGAGATAAGTAACTCAGCTCTACATTTCGATAACGTAACCTTTTTTCCCGTGATAAAGTAACAAATTATGCCAAAACATCCATCCTTGTTCGCGCATTTTTAACAATTTGGTTAGAAGTGCAATTATCGAAAGAGTTTTGAAAATACAAATTCTTTGGCCTTCGTTACACATATTTAAGTTGTTTGTATGCTGGCCTAACCATATCTATGCTACATTTTCCATTCTCTCAATGCGTTGACCGTAAAAGCCACATTGACGCAGCTAACACAACAAATAAAGAATGAATGAAAACCACAAACAGCGAAAAAACAAGGATATTGAGCTAAAACCAAAATGGAGATTTACCATTAAACGTACCCCGCTGTGTTTGAAATGGTCAAATAAACCTGGCGTTGTCATACGTCGTGTGAGTAATTACAAAACAAAATGGAAATTTTCTGAGGGCGAGATTAAAATATAAAAAGTAAACAAAACAGTTTTGTTCCGTCTAGAGGCTGTTATTTCTCTGTGTGTCATCGTAAAATGAATTCTTGCATAAAGGTTCTGGGCATTTAATGAATATAAAGTGACAATAGGAACTAAAATACCTGCTCAACCCGTATGTCGTAAGCCCCTCTATGAAGTTTACGTCCCTTAAATATCTTGGCCCTGATGAAAAACAATAAAGCTATTAGCTAAATAGCTGTCTTGATTTCGAAGGCGAGAGATGTCGAACGCAGTCAAATAAAATTTTAAAATTCTTCACGAAAAATGCTTTTGATAAACAAGTAACTTGTATGGCAACATTCTACGCGTTGCACATTGTAATTATTTTGTTGTTGAGATTGTGTATATAAAAGAAAACCGTTTGCATAAAATTGACTTTCTTGCAACGTATCCCGGGAACATGAAATCTCTGGTTCTGTTGAAGTTAAATCGAGTGAAATTCTACCAAAAAATGTCAATTAAAACCTCCGTAGTTTTAAAGTCTTGGAAAAAAACGGCTAGTATCCTGCTAAAGTGAGTTCAAACGTAATTTTGTAATCTTTGATCTTCGACGGATTCATGCATGTACCAAGCTACTTTTAATTCCACGAAGAAAAAAACAAAATGATATATACTGACAACAGAATTCTCTATGCCAGTAACAAAAGGTTTACATCTTCAGATTCGCTTACCAATCTGTATCAGGTGAATCAATCACTAAAAGTATTTTCATCTTTTTGGCGGCGGGCGATCCTCTAGGAGGCAAACTAACATCTTCTTTTGAATCGGTTCGCGAACCTGTTGGCGAGTTCGTACTTGTTGTTCGTTCGTGGTCGCGAGTTGGGCGTAGGTTGCTTAAGTGTACACCGCCGGAAATCTTCAATTTCTGCAAAAACTCCATGTTTTCAGGGCTTTCAACACTTGAAGTCTGCTTGAAATGTTTGAAGATTTAAAAATATTTCAAGAGCTTCCCAAAACATTCGGTTCGAGCTGAGAAAATAGGCTGTATTCTTCTCTTTTCAGTCAATCAGGGATTTCCGCTAGCTCCACGCGTCGAATAAAATGAGAATCCGAAAATTGTTCTCAGTCCTGAATTTCTTATAAACTCTTAACAGCTCGTCAAAATTGATTTTTAGGTCAACGGATCACCCTGGCGATTGCTTCAGCAAAACGGAATGATAAACCGTGTTGTATATTTTTAAAATATTCAAGGATCACTTACACGAGACACCTGTTCTGAAAACCTGTCTTAAGACAATTGCATTGTTTGGCGACCAATTGACCATAGCGTTCAATTTATTGCATATTCTAATACCCATCACAACACAACATTTTTCTCAGCTTCAATCAAATGAAAAAAAAAAAACAGCTTGAAAACCTATTTTAGTGGCTTTCATTACGCAACTCGATAGGGCAGTAAAAGTGATTTTCAGGAGTCGTTTTTGAGAAATGCTTCCAGTATTCTTCGATTTTACCAGCGTTGATTTTTTCCTGTTTTTGTGTAACGAAACCATTACTTATAATGTGCAAGTTTAGAGGAGAAAACTTATTTAAACTATGATGAACAAACAAACTTGGCACTTGATATCCCTATCCTTGTCGCTCGAAAGGTTCATTGTATTCGCTGTGCCACGGTGATTTCAAACTGCCCTTCACAATGAATAAACGGAGGTAAAAATTGTTTTTGATGACGGCAAAACATTTTGGAAGCAGCGTGAAAAACACATAAATATATGTCTCTGACAACAAATACCAAAAGTCGAGCTTGCGGGTAGCTCATAGGTACTAATTAGTGTTAACTATGCAACAATTTAAGATTTAAATGTAAAGAAGATCCTCGCAGTTATTAACGCAACTTATGCAGTTGCGAAAAGAAAGCCTGAAAAAATCAGGCTTGCCGGGATTCGAACCCTGACCTCTGCGATACCGGTGCAGCGCTCTAACCAATTGAGCTAACAAGCCAACTGGGAGCTGGTCATTAAATTGGTTCGTAATATACCCGGGAAAGATGAAGATGAAATTATGAATATATGAAATTCATATATTTGAACTGCGGAATGAAGAAATAAATGTAAAGAAGATCCTCGCAGTTAATCTTCATCTTCATCTTTCCCGGGTATATTACGAACCAATTTAATGACCAGCTCCCAGTTGGCTTGTTAACTCAATTGGTTAGAGCGCTGCACCGGTATCGCAGAGGTCAGGGTTCGAATCCCGGCAAGCCTGATTTTTTCAGGCTTTCTTTTCGCAACTGCATAAGTTGCGTTAATAACTGCGAGGATCTTCTTTACATTTATTTCTTCATTCCGCAGTTCAAATATATGAATTTCATATATTCATAATTTCAATTTAAGATTTGATGCCAGTTAGGAAGCCGAGACTAAATCAAAAACAATTCTTGAAAAAGGATACTTCTAATAGGGCAAACAATCATTGACCGAACGTCCGACCTTTTCCTTTCCACACTAGAACTTTTTCCAGTTTTAACCGCCGGGATTTTAATGGTGACAGACCAAACTCGACTTCCCCTGTTTACAAGGTTATCCAGCGTTAGTTTTAACAAGCGTCTAACAAAAAGAGCTGCAGCAAAAACAACAACAACAAAACAAACAAACAAACGAACAAAAGTGCAAAGACAAAAAGGGGAAAATGTCATGTCACAGATATGATGGCATCTGCCAGTAAGAGTTGAAAACCTCTCGGTTACAAGAGGCAGTTGATGTTGACGTTCGCCTTTTCTGCTCCAGTTGAGCTCTCTTCTGAATCCTACTAATTTATTACTAGGAAACCCCAGTCCAAGGGACTAGGGAAATGTTATCAGGTTATCGTTATAAATGGGGTTCGTTATACAACTGTAAACGAAACCCCTTTGTAACGAATTTGTGGGAAACTCACAAAATCACATCATTCCTTATATCGCAGTCTGGTTAATTATTATTTCGCCTTAAAATTTAACACTTTTTGTTGCACTACTCAACATTCGGGTTTGGCGCAAATGAACGATTAAATAAAATTCCTGATTTTGGGACTCCATGCATCTCTGTTGATCTGTTTCGCATTCAACTTCAGTCAGCCAATGGCAAATTCATTATATCGGAGAAAATTTTAAGTTGTAACGGGGATTTCGTCATACCGGAGCTCGGTACATTTACTGTAAGTTTGGCCGGGCTGAAGAATATCATTCGTCTTCCCGGGGACTTTGTTGTTACAAAGCGTTCTTTCTTAGGGAAACTACTGTATTGAGACTACCGCCTTACTGTCAACTGAGTAGAAATGAGTTAAAGTTTTACAAGTTTGTATAAAGAAAGGGCCAAAAAGAGCAAAGGACGTTTCGCCTTGGCAATGATAACACTCGATGGGCCGCGGTGCCCGTGACCCCTTTGTGGCCAAAATCAAAGTGAAGATGTACTCAGAGGTAGCAAAATCAGACCTTATTGTGAAACTCATGTTAGTGGTGACTACGATGATACCATTTTTATTGAAATGTGGGAAATACTGGCTCGTCCCTTTCCCATAAAAGAATCTTCCTACGCCCCTACAGCTAGTAGATGAATACGACTGTCGAATTTCAAACCGCTCCTCTCTCCTCATAATGGTGATCCACACAGAATTGGTTTTACCTGTGCCAGACAAGTAAGGGGGGAGGGGTGGAGAGTGAGGGGGAAACAATGTGATTTTGTTTTTTCAAAAGGCGAGTCGCAAAACGGGAATATTGACGACGACAAACTTGATCCTATTGATCTTTTTAAAGCGTCTCAGTGGACATTTTACCCGACAATCCGCTTGTGAAAGCGCTAAATTCTGTAACTTCACTTAACTCTTTCGCTGCAGAAGTCGACTTTATCCGACTTTGGAAGCCAAGACATTGAACCACTTGTGACGTCATCATTTTCTGACGACACCAGCTTGTTCCCAAGGGATAATAGACTCTGCCCTACGTGTAAATCAAACCAAATTGAAGCTGAAATTCATTTACTTTTCCATTGCACTAAATACTGTAGTTTTAGAGATGAATTTTACAAAAAAATAGAGAACCAAATACCAAACATAACACAATTACCTCCTATGCAAGCCACCAAAAAATTAATGAATTCTGATAATTATTATTTAAATACTCAACTGATGAAGTTCATTTTGAGATACTTATCTTTACGAAATAATCTTCTATCGAATGAAAGTAATGTAACGCATACATAATTGCTTTTTTTCCTATTACATGATTATGATTGTTATAAGTTTCGCTTTAGTTAAGTTTTACGCTTCTGCAATACTGTATGTACTTATAGTCATGCAAATAAAGCTTGTTGTTGTTGTGATAAGCAGGTAACACAGCAAGGACAGATCCATCCATACGTGTGTCCATTTTGAATATCGACCAAATTCTGGCAGAGCGATTCCAGAAAAACGTGTCCAATTTTGGGTGCAAAATTGGTGGTAAAATAGGCCAAGTCACCTAGTTGATCAATGTTCCATTTCCAGGTTTTTCGAAGGGCTGAGGCCAAACCTTTTCCAGTGGATAGAAAGGGGATAAAGGGTAGAAGATTTTAAGAGAAAAGAAAGGGAGAGAAAAAGGAAAGCAAAAGAAGCAAGAAAAAATTGGGAATAAATCCGCAAAAAATATAGCAAAATTTAGTGGCATTTGGCAACACAGCACTCAAAAAACACCTTTAACGGTAAAAAAAAGTCGTTTTTCTTAAAAAATAGTTTGTTGGGAAAGGGAATAGAAAAGGATATTTGGTTTCACATGTGTTTTTTTTTAATTAAATCTGATTAATCTACCAAAATCAGTCTCAAACTAGTGAAACTTGCCATGATAAACGATTTTAGCAGAAGCGTATCGATATGCTTCTGATTTTAGTTAGTTTAGTTGAGTCACGCGTTTTCAGTCACGCAACACACACCAGGGTAACGAACACATTTAAACACATTCTGTTACTCCCTTGGTACTTCATTATATCAGGAATTCCTCTATATGACACGAAGTTGGATGGTACGATATATTTTCCTTCTCGCTGTCACCCATATCACAGAAACGTATTTCGTCGAGTTCCAACTTCTGTTGTACGTGACAGATGTCTTTGGTGTTGTGTGACATGTTACATGCAAGGCATATAAACCTATCGGACTATCAAAAGACTCGATAGCTCCACTGACGAATTACGTACATCATCCGGCAAGACTTCATGATGGAGCCATGGCCTCTCTTACTTTTGTTTAAATTCTTCAAGAAAAAATACAATGGAGCAATTCTAAAGAGGCCAGGATAACAAGAGTTTTTGCTTTTTTAAAAACTGGGGCAGGGTTTACAAAGCTGTCCTAAGCCAAAGATGAATCTTTAGTATTGTTTCTTAACAATAGGCTTTGTTTTCCAACAATGAGACACATCTTAGGAGGACTTTATGTTTTGAACCAAAATAAACACGAGCGGTGTGCAGGCGCCAATTACGAGGAGACAAACCGTAAGCTTAATTATATATTAAGTACCATTTAAAGTAAGTTTCCTTTTTTCTAAGCCTTAAACGAAATTCGTCCGTTATCATACATTAAGATATTTGAAAACTTGAAAATGGGTTTCATGAAATTTACGGCCGCGTTTCTTTGCAAACTTTGCCGCGCCGACATGCCATCGTAGTTCCCCTCTACGAACTATGATGCCATGCAAGGAAAAGGTTTGGCCAAAGGAGCTCTGTTTTATAACTTATTCGTATATTTATAGGTTGAAATGGCACTTCATCGATAAAATTTAGTAAAAATGATAAACGATATTGCTTAGAACGCACCTCTCTCCTCAAAGGTAAAAATGTACTTCTCTAGCTCGCTTCATTGATCCGTCTTCGTTCCCTCTCAAACGCGCGTATCGACTTGAATGATGTGACGTCATATCCTGTGAAATGCTTGGTTGCTTTGCTGAAGGATAGAAACAACGTGTCAGTGACAGGATTCAAGCCCGAAGGGCTTCAAACTGAGTGGAAAGGATTTTCCCTGAGCTCTTGAGAGTTTTATTTGGCGTGGTAAATGTAGCTTGTACATTATTTATCAGGTACTGAATGCGTAATAGAAGCCTTTTGTTATTTAATAGTTCGTCCAACTATCCTCAAGTTTCGTGCGGGACAGAGCGAACATTCTTTGCCATGTGCGCGCTTTTATAGTATGGAGCTAAGATACGGTGGATGGAATCTGTCTTCAGCCTGACTAAGAATGAGCTTGTTTTCCTATCGAAAGAAAATCTTGCACTGTATCTCAAACAAGCTTATTTGCGGAACATACTCGTAATTAATTTGCTATTTAAAAAGTGTGCAAAATAATGACAAGAATGGCTTCCCACATGCACACGACATTTGACACCTCTAAGACAGATAAACAGACAGACAGAGAGTGGGTCTCCTATTATCGAGGCTGTTGCAGTCATGTTAGGCAGGGTATGAAACCTCAGTGTCTGTCATTTGCAGTTGGTCGCATTGACCTTTGAAAAGCAACTTGTTGTGCATATAGTATTAGGCAATTCCCATCACCATAATCACCTTTCTCCCCTGAGATATAACTGCACATCATTTTTACTGCCGAAACGTCTTGGTCAAAATTTTCCTTGCTGTTCCGTCAAATTACATGGTCAATTGGCCTACTAGTAAAATGTCAACCTCTACACTTGAGGAGCAGGGATGGCGCAGTGGTGAGAGCACTCGCCTCCCACCAGTGTGGTCTGTGTTTGATTCCCGGTCCCAGTGTCTCATGTGGGTAGAGTTTGTTGTTGGTTTTCGTCCTTGCTCTGAGGGTTTTTCTCTGGGTTCTCCGGTTTTCCTCCCTCCATAAAAACTAACATTTCCAAATTCCAATTCCACCTGCTTGTAAGAGCATTTGATTATATTAATATAGAAAATGCATTATATAAGTTCTAAATTATTATTATTTTGATCAATTACACTTAATAGCCAAAGAGGTAGGCAATTCTGATATTAGGTTCGGCATGCACAAGGCGAGGGAGCTCCTCCTGCAATAAGCTCCTTGACTTGGCGCCTCAAATTGTGCTTGTTTCCTAGTGTGAACTTTTCATGCAACAAGTTCCTGCAACCAAATGAAAACAAACCCAGGGACTGTTTACATGGAGGGAGGAAGATCCTAGCACTAGGAAGATCCTAGAAGGCGAAACTAAAAATTAATTTTCATTTGGTTTACATGCAGAAATTTCGGTCGGGGTGGTTGCTGGAAATCAAATAAAACCTTTAGCAGCTGAACGCCTGGTTCCCGCCATGTTTGTTTTTCTGTCCCTAAAGCTAGGGTCTTCCGAGTGTAGGTAGTTTACATGGTGCTAGGATCTTCCTGGCCCTCAGATCTTTCTATCTCTCAGCTAGGAAGATCCTAGCACAAGGGCCAAGTACAACGTTTTGCATGTAAACTGGATACAGAAAACATACATGTATGATGCTAGGATGATCCACCTTCTAGGATCTTCCTAGCACTAGGATCTTCCTCCCTTCATGTAAACAGCCCTTAAATCGGACTATCCATGCAACAAGATTCCCTCATGGATATGCTCAAGGGACTTGTCCCTGTGCCTTGTGACACAGTCTTCTAACAAGTCACTGCAACCAGTCCCTCTTGTAAATATTACAAGGGCCTTGTCACTGGGACAAGTCCCCAAGTCTTGTCCCTTTTTTTTTTGTACCAATCTTTGTGAATTACGCCTACTGTATATTGTTAAAGGAGTGTAAGAGCTATGGTAACTGTCAAACAGGCCTAAGTCATTTCTACTCTTAATCGCATTGGTTTTGGTTTCCTATGTAAAGATTTAGATCCCTAAAAATAGCGCATATTTCTCTTTGCACAAAAAGAGAAATTCTGAAGAGTGCCATAGCCATTTTGGGTTGCTCCTGTTGCATACTGTGTTGATTTGTTCTTAACTTCAGGAGATCATGAAGTATTGTCCAAATAAGCATCTATAATCAAAATGCCAACTCTTGATGATCTAGTTGCTGGGTCGTCAGAAAAAAAGAAGGAGGAACTTCAACAAGCTTTACTCGACTTGCTGAAAGGAAATCCTGACATTTTGAGTTCAGTTACAAAATCTACACCTACACAAGCTGGTGGACATTCTGGAGATAGAACTGAAGTTGTAAGTATAGAGGGGGGGGGGAAACTACTAGACTAAGTGTAATACATTATTGTTGAGCTAGTACTTTATATGAAAATGATATCTTTATTGTTAATTACAGTGCAGGTACTTGAACTGGGTCACTTGGAAGAAAATTGACTAATCGCAACGCTAATTGAGAACAAAAGAAGGCAGCATTAACTGACCAATAATGTTGAAGTATCTAGACAATAAATCTCCAAATGAATTTGAAACTGTCTCATTCTGCGGACCTCTCGGGAAATAGTCGAATTTTTTATTGGTTAGCTTCAATAATGGTTTTTTTAAAACATTTTCAAACAGTGCTGTGTTGACTCAATACGATTGAAATCTGGTGGATAGTTTTACACTTCACATAAGCTATAAGCTTATTGTAAAATAATGTAAACGTTTCCAGAATGGCTTTTGCCCAGAAAATACAAGTAAGACTGAATCGAGAGGGTGGCATATACGGCAACAGTTGCCGACATTCCCAGCTATAATTCACGAGATTACATTGGAGACTTGCACCACGCTGACATAGGGGATTTGGATTTCCTTGCGGTATTGAGACCGCGGCTGCAAAAGGGCTGTAGAAGCCAGAATCCTTACATCAACAATAAGCACCTGTTGATTCAAAAAGCACTTAGTGAATAAGGAGATTTGGGAACCTCCGTTTATAATTGAACAATCGAAGGGCGCAAATGTTGTTATTTATCGTTAGATCTGTGTTTGTTTATACTCGCTGCACTGAGCGAACACTTATCAGAATCAAGCAAGTTTGTTGCGTTACCAAATTTCATTTTGGAAAAGGTTTGTTCTACGAACAAACTGATGCATTAGCTGTACTGCTGAAGCGAAAGTATTGTTTAAGGTTTGTTTATGGGAGAAAATTTTATTATCGACTGCGAATTCCACATCTCAATGTTCTTCCAAAAAATTTAGCACATTTAGGATAAAAAGCAACCTATCGTAGATGTGACAGTGATGATCAGAGGTCACGGTGTCAAATTTTTTCGAACGTGCATTGTCTGCCTGCTTCAACGTTATTGGTTGTTTACAAAAAAACTTTGCTATCTTTTGTTTTCAATTAGCGTCGCGATTGGTCAGTTTTCTTCCAACTGGCCCGGTTGGAGTAGCCGCACTGTAATATTTACAATCTGTAATGGTTAGTGTGCAAATTTAAGTGGTCAAGACATCAAAAAGTTCATTGAAGATGGCCTACTCAATTAATCATGTTCCATCAAGGTGGACATTGGCATTTTTTCGAGGGGCAACGTTTTAGAAATGGGCAAGAAATCATCTACATCAATGGAAAAACCCAAAGCCAGTTGTCGAGGAATTTTGGTACCCGAACTAACAGCAAAGTACAGGAGGTTGAAAAGAGCTGAAAACCAAGTGGGAAGAGATGGCAAAGCTACCTGACCTCCTTTCACCAGTGGAATCCCCCCCCCCCCCCCCAAAAAAAAAAGGCTCTGGTCAAGACTCAATTTGTATCACAATAATATGCAAGCTAAATAAACCAGTTAGTGCAGAGCATCTCAGTCTGTTGTTTTCATTCACATCATGGGGTAGGCGTGACAGCATCTGGTGGAATTTATTTTTAAAATAGCGATACCAACCCATTTCAAAGGGCAGATAACCTTGGAGTTGTCTTGATATTTAGACAAATTCTCCTTACTAGTTCCATAAGAAATGTATAGAGAACTGTAAGAAGAATATGCATTTTTATATCAGGGCTTAAAGGGCTAACAAGCACCAATTAATATTTTAATGTTCCAATTCACCATGGAAACAGTGTTTAGAGTCTTGTTAATGAGTCATTCTGTGGATTTTCACTGACATTTGATTCACTTGTTTGTAGCCCTCAAGAAGTGGAGATGAAGATGATGGTACAAGAGCACATAGAAGTCCATCTGCATCCTTCCCTGAGCTTGATAACCACCTTAATCAACAGCCAAGGGCAAGTTATCAGTGGCAATTGTCTGACAGTGGTAAGAATAAAAAGTTTTGTTTATAAGCCACAAAAGGTAGTTGTAGACTCCACCACAGAACTGGTGATTACAATACAGTAAGAAATGTTTTAAGGACATGTATTATAATGTCCAAGGACTTGTTGCTATATTTTAAGTCAGCTTCAGTTGATGTCAGTTTACAGGATTTAGCAGAAATGCTGCACAGATGTTAAGCAAATTCAACACAAGAATTAGCCTGCGAATACAGCCGCCTCTCATTCACGTCCCGCAACGAAGAGCGAAACGGGAAGAGAGACGTCTGCGATTCGCCGCCAAAAATTCCATACTGATGACGTAAATCTCCCGTCAATAATATGTGCTCATGCATCCACGTGTGTACGAGTGGCGCGAGTTGAAATATTAGCGACTTGCCTGATCCAGTCGGCAGATTAACAAAAACCTCTTCACCGCAGATAAAACTATAAAGAGCCTGAAACTGACTTTCTTTTAACAATGAAACATTGAACTTCGGACAGATAGATTGTACGCAGAGGCGAAAACTTTCCAAGGAAGGACGAGACGAATTCTCACTATTAGCGGCCATATTGGTTCTGAATTTCTCACATCACAACACTGAATAATTATAGAGCTAATTATGCAAAAATGTCCGCTCGTCCAATCAGCGTCCCTGTCCGGATTCTGGACAGATTTACGTCATCAGTATGGAATTTTTGGCGGCGAATCGCAGACGTCTCTCTTCCCGTTTCGCTCTTCGTTGCGGGACGTGAATGAGAGGCGGCTGTATTCGCAGGCTACACAAGAATTGATGTAGTTTCTTTTAAAAGATGTCTAAATTGTAGACTTCATTAAGTAAAATAATCTTAAATTAACCTGTCACTTAACATTTAGATGATGGAATAGACTCTGCATGGACCACAGCAACCAAAAACATGTCACCACATGAGCTTTGCAGGTGGCGTCGGAGACTCTTCTCAGTTTATGTTGGTCATCTACCTTGTGATATAACAAAGGTAATTCGTTTAACCTAAAATAGGGTAGGAACATCAAAGATTCTTGGTTATGGTCAGTGTTAGGGTTTGTCATGTTATGCTAATGTAACTTGGGGCATAATCCTATTTTTGAGGCATTAGGTATTATACCAGCATGATACTGCAGTTTTTGTAGCGTGATGTGTTCTTTAAGGAAAAAAAACCATAGCCCCCCAGAGAAAGATTTTTGGTTTGAGTGGAAATTCCAGTTTAGCTTCATTACTTTCCTTAAAATTTGGCTTTTGAGACCCCCAACCCTTATGGATATTTTCTGCAAGCACCCAATAGTGATCTTTTTTTTTTACATGGAGGGAGACATTTTTGCTTTTGTGGGTGAAATAAATTGGCAATATGTCAAGCAATATTATTATTGGATTGGGCTGTTGTTTGCATTGCAAGAATGTAGGCTTGTTTCCAATGTGTTTTTGAATAGTAAACTTAAGTTTACACTGTATCTATTATGAAAATGTCTGTTTACTAAGTTTATATGAATGGTTGTGTAAATCCCCAAATTTTAGTTTTGATTCCTGAAAGCCTTTAGACGAGAAAGAAAGTTTGTTCTTGGAAAGTGCAGTATATTATTTTTTTAATGGTGATTTTTGCATGATTCTGGCCACATTTTCCAGTAGCGCTCTTCTTATTCACTGCATAAAAATTGTGAGTGTCTGCTAAATATTCTTATTTCTGAGGTTCCTGTTTTCACAGAAAGAACTTGTGCAGCTATTTAGTGAAGTGGGAAGTGTACAAGACATTCACTTGCAACCAGCAAAAGAACGTGGCTATACTTATGGGTTAGTATTATGTCAGCTTGTAGGTTGATCCATTCAGTTTACCATGTTTATAGGTTGTTTGTATTAAGGTGACTCTTCTGGTTTTTGTAAGGGTGTGCTACCCCAGGTAGTGTGCAGCCACCATAAATAAATACTGATTACCCTGCCTGAGAGGTTTTGTTGTGGTGAGTTTGAACACTGAGCTCAAAGTTTGCAGGATGTTGTTAAGAAAAGAAGTAGCTTTTTGAAATTTGCTAATGTCTCTAAAAAATAGTAACAAAATGGTGGCAAATTCGAAAAACAGAGCTCAATAATTTCTTAACCAATAATATTGAGCTTTTCAAAAAATTTTTTCACATTTGCCTTTTATCTCTTCATGCTCTTTCAAAATTGCTCATTTGTTATGCCATTAGTTGAAATTTAAATTTTACTGTCAATCTTGTGATGTCATTTTCCCACCAAAAACTGTTAAATTTGAAAAACAAAAAACATGCGGTTTTTGGGAATACAAAGTTCTGTCATCCTGCAAACTTTGAGCTCAATCAAAGTAGTTCCTAAATGTCCAATTTAGGCGTTTTTTTTGCCCGGCGTGTTTTCAAACATTACTAGCTGTACTCATGAACAATTCACCACTCAACAACACGATTAGACTTTCCCAAGTCCTTTAATTTTTTTTCAGGTTAGTAGGCCTCTTGCGACTTCGTCGCTTTACTGGAAAAACACAGCAAATTAATATCAATCGAAATGGTCGACTTGGAGCAAGCTAGGCTACAACACGATGTTTTGAAAGTCGACACAAATTTGCATAACTGGTTGAAATTAGTCACACATGAAAACCGACACCAATTTGCATATTAAGTGGTTGAAATTAGTCACACATTATGGCGTGGTGTTTGCTTGCTGAGAGAAACGTGCGACTTTTCTGCAAATTCTCCAAAGTGAATCTTTTCGATTTAAAACCAAATCGACACATCCTTGCCAGGAAAGTATAGAAATGGTGTGGTTTTGGCTTTTTGTAACTTCGCCGTTTTTCCTTGATAGGTGGACAACAGTTAATTCATTACGTATTATAATTATGACGAGAGAAATATTAAAGGTGCACATGTAATAAAGGCTGCTGATGACTTGCAGCAAACTGTCTGTTGTTTCAAGAGCTGCTGTTCGAATGGACAATCCCACAATTCAGCTGGTCCTCAGCAGGGCTGCAACAATTTTTTAGCTTAATAAACATCTATCTAAAGTCCCTAGATAAAAATTCTAGCCAAAATTATCTAGTTTTGAAATTCAGATGGCAGAAATCCTTACACCTGCTACTTGAGGAAAATAAGGCTTGGTGGTTTAGACTCACACAAGGAAAATAGAGTCTTCTATCTGTAGAAAAGGGTAAGCCCTTTGATAGTAAAATGTTTGGAGAATTTATAAACAGGTGTAACTTTTTTTAATAAGTACAGATGCAAATGAGCAAGACATTTGAGATATCAGGAGTCTTAAGTTTTCAAGATGCTACCATAATGCAACATCAGTAACTGGGGAAAGGCAACATTGTGATGGATAAGTTCCACTGAAAGACCTTATTGTTATAGTAATCCTGCACTTCATTGTTACTTTATTAAACATGTTATTCATCCATCAAAATAATTATCAAATTAATTCACAAATTAACAAATATTTAAAATTTTCCTGACACTCCAAATGATGTAAAAGAGCTGACCAAGAAGAGTGTATACCTCTACTCTTAAAAACTAACAGAGAATTTATTACACCAGTCAATTATTGTGCAAAAAAAAATGTAAACACTTTTGTCACCAATATGTCAATTTTTGTAGCTCACCATCAAGAGAGAACCACAGGAAATGTAAACAAATGGATGGTGATGGAACCACCTGGTCACTATTTTGCGACTAATTAATTTTTCCTTCCATTTTCTCTACATTTATTTCAGAGATTAATGAAAGTGTTCACAGTTTTCAAACTGATTCACAAAGTAATAAACATTTTGTACTAAGCCAAGGTATATTAATATTCCAAGAAGCAAATGTCTATCACTTGCAGTATGAAAAACAAACAAATTATTTTAAACCCATGCTGAAGGGTTTTGGCATAACCTTCATTGTACATGAAATGCATCCTCAGAAACAAGTTTGCAACATTTAATAGCTGATTTTAAATCAGGTAATGTACGATAAGTCTCATCTTTGAACTCAGAAATATATTATCCAACTTCTGGATGAAGATTTTTGCTTCAAACACAGCCACCTATTATTACTTCTGACCTCTAAGGGTATTCATGTCAAAAAATGTTTTCACAACATAAACAAAGTCTCTGGTTAAAAGTACCTTTTAAATCCCAATTGGGATTTTGTGGCTTTTGAACTTTTGAGCATGTAGGCCCCGGACGTTATTTCTCAAGCAAATTTAATAGTGAGTTTCTGTCAGAAGCACCCAACAAGAAAATGTAAGTAAAATGCTTAGTGTAAATAAATATCAAAGAGGCCATCTAAATCCAGTGCTATTCTCCTAAACTAAGTCTGCAATTATTATGAACTCCCCCCCCCCCCATATAGTTTCTTGATATTTAAGTCACCACACTTGAGATAGACACAAGCTGTGTCAAAAGCTTGCAGAATCTAGAAAGTTTTTCTTTCCTTAAGGTAGGGGGTTATTCATGCACTTAAGCTATTAAACATAGATTGATCTGTTTGGATTCTTTGGCTGGATGTTTCAGTTACAGAAACCTTCTGGAAGGGAAATCTTCTTTCCCAAATTTCCAAGCACCTGCTGGCTTCCCAAAAATCTTAGCTGGCTGTCCTTTGCACTCTAAATGACACAATAAAGGAATTACCTTCCCACACTTAAGA
Source organism: Siderastrea radians (assembly GCA_964017195.1). Classification (NCBI taxonomy): domain Eukaryota; kingdom Metazoa; phylum Cnidaria; class Anthozoa; order Scleractinia; family Rhizangiidae; genus Siderastrea; species Siderastrea radians. The sequence continues at coordinate 9,398,421 of OZ024894.1, read as the reverse complement.
AACTCCAGTTCATTGTCAGAATTAAGTCCAACTATGTGAATGACGTCAGTTCCAGAGATTTCCACCAAAATGAATCGTTGGTGCCCCCTGTAGCCTTTTAAGTTATTTCTCTGTAAACAAAAATTAATTAAATAATTCAAACATTTCCTTGATGCTTCTTGGAAAATTCTAATTTCTGTCAAAAGTTTTCCCAAGATATATTAGACTAAAAGGACTAAGCAATTTATTCTTCTAAACCTAGCCTGAATTTTAGCCATCACCACCGCTGAAATTTAGGCCAGACCAAATGGGCATAATATTTAAAAAAACAAATCATAATATTTAAAAAACACACACAGTTCTGAATTACTAGCAACTACGTTCTTCAGCATACAAAAGTGATTACAAACGAACTGTAGTATGAGTGAATAGATAATGAGATGGTATAATAACCTCCCCTCCCCTCCCCCTGCACCTTTGTGGAAAGGAAACCCATTGACACTAAAGATGAAATCTATCCGCAAGGATATAATCCAAAATTCTGGATCAACAGTATTAAAACATCGCAGATTTGTTCGCTCCCCCCTTGGACATTCGCTTTGGTCGCCGCAAATACTCGTCGATCGCCCTGATACAGTGTTTCCAAGTGTTAATTTTGTCGTCGGACGAAATCCCGTACACCTCGTACACGGTTTCCTTCACGAAGCGAAGTCGGTCGGGATCTACGGCTTCCTTGCCTCGTGTCCCAGTGCAGTTCTTGTTGTACAGTTCATTCTGGTCAAAAATATGCCGCAGCAACTGCACAGCAAAGTTACCGATCGAGCAGCTCTTGCATTTGATCTGGGTTAGCTCTTCTTGGGTGATGTACTCGGGAAGGACTTTTCGTGCAGGCGGTGGAGGAACGTCGTTTTCGTTGTCAGAACCCGGCGATGAATCCTCGCTCGAAGCAACCGTTTTCACTGCGTTAGCAACCATTGACGGCGTGCTCGAATTCAACGGAGCTTGAGGCCGCGTCGGGGTGTTTATGGGGGTTGTGTTTTCCACGCGTGGAGAAGGCGAAACGGAAGATGCCTGATCAGCTGGCAGTTGTGAGGTGGCCGAGGGTGGCTGCTCGCCTCGCGAGGTTTCGCTGTCTTTGAGAATAGATGGGATTGGAGCGACGTTCACGGAGGTTGGGGTAGTCTGGCCTGGAAGAGAGCCTTGTAGTGCTGGGAAGAACGTGAATAGTTGTTCCATACCTCGCATAATCTTGTTCTGGTTGTGAAGGATGGTTGCTTGGTTCACCATAATGGCGCGCTGGTTTTCCAAGATGGCGGAAAAGCGATCTGGATTCATGGAGTCATTTGGATCCATAGCCATGTTTGTTGTCACTGTTGCTTGATGGAGCTGGCCTTTCTATTATTCCCTTCTGTTTTAAAGATTCAAAAGAATATTTAGAAGTTGTTGTCCTTACCGAAGCGCGAGTGAAAATGGCGTCCACGAAAGCTGATCGCGAGTAAACCCGCGTGACTCGCTGCAGAGGTAACCGCGCGTCTCACGTGGTACACGCGCAAACGAGGGTGGAAATAATTTGATGTGACGTGAGGAAATCGCGACAAAAAATAAAATATATAAACAAATAAACTCATGAAAAATTCTTTCAGAGACGGAAAGACCTAGTCCAAATTTATTTTGAACGACCGAAGAATTTTTAACACATTTGGTTGAATAATCTTGTTGTTGAAAAATTTGTACTGTCAATTGAAATCTCTTATGTGGGTATCAACGGCCATCCCGGGGGTAGACCCCCGGGCAACCCCAAGGGAACCCACGGGCTTGGTAGGGGATTTGTAGCAAAAACGTTCCCCGGAGACAGGAGCATTAGTGCGCTTTCGCGTCTTTTGGCAAACCTCACCGGAGATCTACCCATGGGATTGTTGCTAATGGTCTGCTGTCACAAACTTCAGCAGTAATTAATATCCCGTGGCATGGCAAAACTCCCTGGGGATCTACACACGGGATTTGCACATCGTCTGCTGTCATGAGGTTCAGCGGTAATTCATCGTTGCTCTCGAATGCATCTTTCGAAGTCTTCGCTTTCTGTGAGTGCATTTATTATCATTCAAATTTGCAAGTATAATAATTATTGAGCCATCCTCCACTGAAAAGCAGTAGAAACAAATTAATATTTATTAAAAACTATTTAGCATAAAAACTTTTCTAAAATTGTGCTTTTAAAAAGCCAAAGAATTGAGCAATTTGTTGGGTATCATTTTAACATTCTCAAGTGCTTTAAATTGATTTCACGTACAAGAATGTTGTCTTCATTTGAGAAATTTTGTGTGCCTCGTTTGACACGTTTTTAGTGGTGGAAATCCCGTAATGCCGTCCTCCAGAAAAAAAAAACCTGTGTTTACATTGCTAGCCTGCGAATACAGCCGCCTCTCATTCACGTCCCGCAACGAAGAGCGAAGGCTATTACATTGCAATGTTGAAATAAACTGCTGGTTAAACTTTATTTTGAGGTTGTTACTGACTTCCTGAGTACTGTGTTTTCTTCTTAGAGGATGCTCAGAGGAAAATTTTAAAACTTTTAGAGACGTTCTCTGCTTGTAGTTGGAACACGGCATTACCCCATTTAGCCCCGGGGGTGGGGATATTTGTTACAAGATTTTAGCCCTAACCCAGGGGCTTCAGCAAGCATTTGTTAGGGCAGTCTTTGCAAATGCCCAGGGGTCAACCCCACGGGATGGCTGCTGATACCCACATCATTAAGTTAAGGTTTAGAATATACTATGGTTTATGAACTCAAAAATGTGACTTATTTTCCAAAACAAATTCCAAAATTAAGCAAAGCTAGTTCGTATTTTTTCTGTCTTTATATAAAGGGTGCTGATATGTTGTAAAATATAGCATTCAGAAAATTATTATAAGAGTTTGATGTCAAATAATTTTCATTTCATTCATTCATTCATATTCTTCCTATTTTAAATTATTTTAGTCATCAGATGAAATAATATTGAAGTATGCAGATGTAAGGGAAACGTGTGTCACTATTTTGCTTTTTCCAAGTCAGAATTGGCAGATAATGCTATAGTTGTGTAGTTGATTTTGTTGTTCTTTGTTTTGGAGGGAGAATATAATAAAGGCAAAGATAATCAGGAGTACCTAACAAGAACATTTTAGCAAAATACTTGAAGTATCATTTTTAGCTTTCTTAGATTGTTTGAGAGCTTTGTAAAGGCAAATTTATGTGAGCTAATTCACGTTGAACTGTTTGGAGTTTTAAGCTAAAAATTTAGGCATCGGAAAATTATAGGAAACAGAACTTTACGCTATCCATCAAATTTGCGAGCTGCTAATAGCTCTCAGAAAATGCTAGCTGGCCTTAGTTTACACTCTAAATGACATATTTAACCTCCGAAAACAATAGGAATTAATCAGTCTCCTTGTTACAAAAGTATGAAATGATTTTTCGCCAAAGAAATCTCTAGTTTTCATTGCCATTAAATCCGAAAATCTCAGGCGGTTCAGGCTTTCCGAACAGATTTTCCCTGAAACAAACGGTTGAGTGCCCCTGGATTATCTACAAAGTAGTTTCTTTATGAAAAGAATGAAAGAACAACTTTTCCAAAATCCTTCCTGACATGATATTGGGGCTAGGGAGCTTATTGGTATGAGTTTGAGTTGACTTGAGTTAAGTGTCTAGTAGTTAAGTATTAACCCGTAGGTTTAGGCATGATTGTCGAGGCTGATAGGGAGCAAGAACCCAGTAGGAAAGGGGGCGGAAAGTGTACTGGAGGCAGAAAAATAGGGAACAAGAAGCAAGATTCCCAGGGAGGCAGAAAGGGATAAAAACATTGTGTAATATTATGTTGCAACTGAAAGAGCACAAATTAAGAGGAAGGTTGAAAGCGACGTGCCCCCTCTTTGTTGGCTCCTAGGAGCCAACAAAGAGGGGGCCGGGGGGGGGGGAGGAAGTTTGGATCTTCTGTCCCTTCCCTCCCCCCCTCCATGATCGTGAATGGTTAGCATACTGACAGGGCTGGGATCCCTGCTTGCTATCATTTTGGAACTTAACTGGAGCTCAACTTGAAGTCAACTCAAACCTGCACTTACAGATTTTTTAATGCTGTGTGAAACAGACTTGTTATTGATTCTGTACTTTGATGTCTTAGGTTTATAAGGTTTTGCACCCTTGATGAATGCCGAGATGCAGTTTCCATGCTGCATGGACGTCTTCTAGGGAACAGGACCATAACGGTGGAATATGCATGCGAGACCAAAGAAAGATTGCAAGGAGGTGATCCAAGTGATTTACCTTTAGACAGTAAGTAGCTATTGTGCACAGTGATTTTGTCTTAGTGAGAAGAAACCACAGCCAGGTTTAACTGATTTTTCTAAGACACAAAGGAGGAACTTGAAAGAATTGGGCCCCGTTTCTTCAAGTTGCAATCCATTTCCATCCTAGTCATCTGCACCCACTTGTTTATTGTTGCAGTAGTTAGATAGCATTGTAACTGTTTTTGATTTTCCTGTTATTACAATATGCCCCTTTTCTTTCTGAAGTTATACTTAAAACAGACAACATGCAGCTCCTGTCATATACAAAATTGGCGAAATTAGAAGAAAAAGCATGTTAATTAATGGCTTTAATTAGCAAAATAATGCTGATCGGGAAAGGTGGTACTAAAGGAATCAGGTTAAAATTATTTGAGCCCAAATTTAATATTTTATTGAGTTTACAAAATAAATTTCATTAAGTTTACAATACAAATTGATAACAATAATAAATGTTCAATTTTAATGCAAACTGTAAAGTTTGCCAAATAGGATTATGATGTGCTTAGGTTGTAAAAATTTTTTTAGATCATACGAGATATATATGCAATACAAATAAGATGTCAGGTGTAACCTAGAATACCCTGTTAGTAAACTTAATATAATATCATAAATCAAGGTACACCTGTTTTCATTCAAGAAGAAGAAGAAGAAATTGTTTATTCATATAAAAACACATTGCAGTCTTTCGACTGAATTATGCGTTCTGTGTACAATACTTTAATAAGCTCTCAACAATCAAAAGTGGAAAAAAAGTTGTAATATAATACTAACTCAAAAGAAATATACGTTGTATTTGAAAAATAAAATCGAGTAAAATAAATATTAAAAATTGTTGCTCTGGCTGATGATGAAACTATTCTTAGGGCAGTCCATTTTGCAGACAGGAATATTTAAAACTCTCCTTGATCTCAGCTGCCTATTATGAGTTGACTTTGGTGGCAGCAAATCAGCAGATTATGGTTTCCGTCAATCGTAACCCTTTAGTTTGGCTTTCTTTTCCAAGTTTTGTTTTTACACTTATTTTAAGGGTGCTTTCTGCATAGTACACTTTTGCACTTGCTGTTGTCAAATTTGAAGGAATTAACAGAACTAAACTGAACTGGTTACTCTTCCACTGTGTTTTTTTCCTTCAACAAGAAACTTTACTCCACATAAATACCATAATCATGGCCAATTAGTTTAGGGACACTTTGCCTCTTTACTCCACATAAATACCGTAATCATGGCCAATTAGTTTAGGGACACTGCCTATTTATAACGTTTTCCTATGCAATTTGAAAATAGGCAAAAACATAAACCCTCCAAAAGTATTTTACAAAGTTCTTTCCCCTGCCCCCCCTAAACAATGTTGAAGTACAGAAACTGCACAAGGCTATCTGAGATGTGTTGGACACCTGACAGTCAACATTGTTTGGGGGGGGGGGGAGAGGGGGAGTAGATATTATTGATGTTTTAATAAAAATTTTGCTTAGAGTCTAAAACGTTCTGGCCACGATGGTAGGTGTATAAACCCTAATGCTGTGATGGATTAACATCCCACTGGAAGGGAAGTAGATATACTCCTGACTAGTTGATTCATGTTGCTAAAACTGGGTTGATGTCCAACTGTGTGAGCCTCGTGTGGCCTGTGTGCAACTATCCTATCCATAGAGTCATCACCACAATCTTATCCATAGAGTCGTGGCCACAGTAATTCCCCCCACCCCCCTTTACCTAGGAGGACCTGTGTGACAACCACCTGTAATAAAATTTGTATGGCTTTCTTCTCCAAATAAAATATATTCAGTTAAACTTTCAATGTGAATGATTTTGAACATTATATGTCCCTCCTTTTACAGAGAAGGACAAGCTCTTGAGAAACGACTTCCCAAAGCTGGAACGCTCAAACCGTCCCATGTCTGATGCAGAGTCTCAGGAAAAGATAATCCTCTGGAAGCTTCGTAGTTCAGCCACAAAACAGATGTCATCTCCTGCAGAATTTATGAAAGGTATTGCTCTAAAAATAATGAAAGTTTAAAGCTCATTTTGCCAGGGACTGTAGAGCATACAGTCTGTAATTTCAAGATAATGGTGATACTGGTGTGGGGGAGGGTAGGGCTCATCTAAAGTCCTATCCTGGTGTCTCCGCCAGTCAAGTAACTTTGTCTGCTAATGTCAAATTTTAGGTAGTTTTATTATTATTATTATTATTATTATTATTATTATTATTATTTTGCTTTAAACTACCTGAAGTTTTGTACCGCTGGACCTTCGGTTCATTCAAAGAATATCACCCAATTTTTTTCTCTGATTTGCACTTCGTTTGCACACAGAACTCTTGCAACACGTGAAGGATGAGCGGCTGCCTGCTGCTCGCTTCCCTTTCATTTTACTTTGCGCAAATAAGAGGGAAAAAATTGGGAAATGTTCATTCAATGAACTGAAGGTCCCATGCAAAACTTCAGGCAATTAGGAGTAAAAAAATAAATGGCCTAAAATTCAACGTTAGACAGTTATACTGTCAGCCCTTCAACTGCAATTTGTTGACCAAGCCGAACATGTTAATTTCTCTTAAGCATCACTTAGACTATGTTGTTGTTTTGTTGTTATTGTTACAGAGGGCAGCAAAGAAGAACTTATGAGTAAGATCCAGGAAATAGTCAAGAAAGTAGCCAGTCTTCCTGCTGACACATTTGTTGTGCCATCTGGTTCAGAGGGTTCTCCATGCTCATCGTGGATTGTCAAAGAGATAAATGGGTATCAGCTCATTGATGTTATCTTTGCACAAAATTATACATAAATGTAGACTGAAATTTATTAGTAAATTGCAACTTGTTTTAACAAGGGAGTCATTGAGACAAAAAATATATTTCTCACTCCAATGGTGACCGTGGTAAAGGTGGAGTGGCAGTACACTGACATGCATACTCTCCTCACTGTTGTCCACATATCTTGTGGTAACAGTTAGGAGAATTTGATTAAAAATCAAGACATGTCTTCTTTGGTGATCATTACCTTCATTCTCGTGACCTGTATGTTTGAACATGCAATGGTATTGTAAGGAGAAGTAAGATATTGATCACGATAACATCCTCAGGGGCTACATATGTGAAATGGGTATAATGGGTATAATGGAGTCTCCATCAAGTCTCCAATGGTCCAGTATAATAATACCTCTTATCAAACCTGTAATAAACAGGAATGTCATTAATTTTTGAATAAGGTACAAGTCAGAGTTAATTGAAAGAGGTGGCTGCAGGTATCTGAGAAATTGAAAATCAATGTAGAGTAGGCGATTGCTAGCATTCAGGTAGAGGTCAGAGATCTAACAGTAACTGTCTTAGAAGAAGTCACTGAATGATGTTGTCAGTGTGATTGTGAAATGTTAACACGAGGGCACCACAACTGTTAGTCAAGATTGAAATGGTCATGTGCTGTTTTTACTTTTCTAGAAATCATGTCCCTGATGAATCAGGGCAGTCAAGTTTAGTGCAGTTCTCAGACAGACATCAGGAGCAATACAAAGAAGTATTAAGTCACAGTGGAACTCAAGTGAACGATGCAGCACCAGTGGCAACAATGAGCCATTCACCTACTCTTGATTCATCAAGGAACAAGACAGAACTTGTACAAAGACAGATGTTAGCAGACAGTCAAGTGCAAGCTTCAGAAGTAAAAACTGTGAATTTTTCCCCTCCTCCCAACACTCAAAGGATTGGACACGGCTCATTTGAGGGTAAATTGCCTCCTGGTATTCCAACATCTCCAGGAAGAGAGGAAAGCTCACAAAGTGAATTTGAAACTACTGCTAGTGACTCAGTTAGCCTTAGTTCACTGTCACCTGAAAGACCAATCAGGCAGCATTGCCAGTATTGTCATGGATTGAGCCCCACACGAGGACATGCCTCAGAATTGAGTCAGTCAGAAAACACAAGTTCTTCATCTTCGAGGCATTCACCACTCTCTCCTTGCACATTTTGTCACAGAGGTGAAGAAATGGTTGATAAAGGAGATGGCAGCCACACATTGGCTGGACATGGTATAGGCAGTGATCAGTATGGAGGGGAACCTTTGCGTAAAAATGTCGAGAACAAAGATGGTGCAGGCGGTGGTTCACCAACTGGTATTCAATTCAAGGATATGGGGCTATGCTCCTTTGACTGTAATAATGATTATTATTTTTCTAAGAATTCTGATGTTGGTAAGGAATATCAGAAACAAATGCAGCTTTCATCAGAAGTTCCTCAGCTAAAGCAGGCCTCCATGCCAAATCAATACACCAGTCAAGGGCTTATGGGTGTCTCTAATCAAGCAAACACATCCTTTTCCCAGCTGGGGCTGAATGACCCTCCTTATCCAAAGAACACTGATTTAAAAGTTCAACGCCAAAACCAAACACCATATTCATCAGAAATTCCTCAGTACCAACAAGCATCTATGCCAAGTCAGTACACCAATAAGGAGCCAATGCATGTTGCTAGTCAGGCAAACAGATCCTTTGTCCAACAGGGTTCACTGAGTGATTCTCCTGAAACAAGGAACACAAGTCTGCCTATCCACAGACAGGCAGACAGATCCTTCACTCCACAGCTGCTACTGAGTGACCCTCTTGATTCTAAGAACAATCATTTGCTTGGGGAAACCCAGAAGCAATCACAGTTTTCAGCATCAAGAGAAACTATTCAACAGAAACAAGTGTCTATGCCAACTCAACATGCTCAGCAGGAGCCAGTGCATTTTACTAATCAATTAGACAGACAACCTGCCCATCATCCACTACTTAGTGACCCTTTGCACACTAAGAGCACCCATTATCCTGAGGAATCTCAGAAGCAAGGTCAGTATCCATCAGAGATTATTCAACAGACACAAGCGTCTATGCCAAGTCAACCTGTTCAAAAGGGGCCAATGCATGTCAATAACCCATCAAACAGACCCTCTGCCTACCAGCCGCTACTTGATGAGCTCTCTCATACTAAGAACACCCATTTTCTTGAGGAGACCAAGAAGCGAAGACCGTATCCATCAGAAATTACTCAGCGCAAACAAGTGTCTATGCCAAGTCAGCATGCTCAGCAAGAACAGATGCATGGCACAAATCAAGCAAACAAACCCTCTGCCCAACAGGGGCTGAGTGAACCATCTCTTAGTGAGAACACTGGTTTTCCCCAGGAAGGCCAGGAATGTTTGCTTGAGAAAGCCCAGAAGCAAACACAGTATCCATCAACAATTCCTACGCCTAAGCAAGCATCCATGCCAAGCCAATACACTAATCAGGAGCCAATGCATGTCATTATTCAAACAAACCGATCCTCTGTCCAACAGGGACTGAGTGAACCACCTCATAGTAAGAACACTGGTTTACCCAAGGAAAGCCAGAAACATACACAGTGTTCACCAGAGATTCCTCAGCAAAAACAAGCATCCCTACCAGGTCAGTTCACCGATCAGGAGCTGAGACATTTTGCTAATCAAGCAATCAGACCCTCCACCCAACAAGCGCTATTTAATGACCCACCCAGTTTGCTGGGACAGCCTCAACATCTCCAGGCAATGTTGGCAAATTTGGTAGCATCTGGATGGCAGCAAAGCGGTTTTCCAAGGCACCCATTTCTGCCCCCTGGTGTCATCAACCCAAGAATTTTTCAAGAGTTGAATAGAACGGCTTTTCTGCAACAACAGCTCCTGGCATCAAGGCTACAATTTGGGCCACCATTTCGTCCAAGGGGATATCAAACATGGCCCAGAGTTGGTTTTGGAGCAAGGGGACCAGTGCCACGCCCAGGAGTAGGGTGTCAGATGCCTGTTGGAAGACCTGACGTGCATCCGGTAGGAAGGGGACGAACATTTGCACCAAGATTCCCCCATCATGGGGCTGAGAGTATTAACACAAATAATGATTCAGAGAAAAGTGTTTCTGGGGTGTCCTCTACTATACGTTTGGAGAAGAGTTTGCCTGTTGGTAAGAACATTTTAGAGCCATGTGATGATAAAGTTCAGAGCAGCAGCTTTACAACTGGCGATTTACAGGAAAGCAACGTGCGGCCACCTGCAACTCCTAACTCGTCTCAAAATTCCAATTTAGAATCAACAGGCAAAGAATTAGCGATGGGTAGCCCTACAGCTGATAGCTTAGAGGAAAGGAACATAAAGCCATCTGCAACTCCAAGTCCGGAAAAGTATGAGTTGAAAAGAATTGTGAGAGAAAATGACAGACTGAGGCAGAGTATTGACTGGCGATCAACCAATGGTGTTTTGTCGAAAGATGAAAGGTGATGTACTATTTTCCCTTTCTTTTAGCCCCTTACAGGATTCTTAATACATATTTCATCAACTGTTGTATTTCTGTATAACATTTTGTGATCAATTTAAAGTTATATCTGAATTCGCAATTGATCTTCTACTGTCATAGTTTTGTATTAACCACCGCATGAAAGTCATAGGTTTAAATCCTATTGAAGCCTCAAATCAAAATTCTTGGCATTATTTGCAATTGGACTAATTGCTTTCACCTCTTAGTCTTTGAGAGTCATAATTTCGTCTTAATTCCATAGGGCCTATATGAGTTAATTCACATACTTGTTATAACATGAATTTTTTGTGTATGTCGATCCACTACAGGGTTTTTCCCACCAACACTCCTATCTCAAGTATTTCTCTCTGCTTCCTTCAGATAAGAGTACGAGTACAACTTTAGAATTTCAAACCAGGTGTGTCCCCAGAGTTCTCACTCCTCCTGTTTTTTGACCAGTAGAGGAGGAAACTCCATGAAAAAGATAAATACGTTGTCCCGATGAGATAATACTCAATCTCCTGTTTTTACTCTGATCAGAGGGTTCCCGTTATCACCACTCCACCTTGTTAGAAATTGACCCCAATTGCATACTCCCAGTCTGACCTGCCAAACCGTTACTCTTTCTTTCCATTGATTGTCCTTCATTGCACGTCATGCGGTCAGCCCAAGTCCACTTCATACTCCAATGTGCCTGCAGAAATACTCAAGACCCCCACCCCCCCCCCCCACACACACACCTCCCCCCTTTCAATGTTGTTTCACTATACGGACCACGTTCAAAACACTGGCCGACAATACTGAAAGGGAGAAACGGGTACTTGGGGGAATTGGCGGCTGTCCTGTGGAATGAGGCAATATTGACTGTGCAAGGGTGGGTTTTGGGCGAGAGTGTCTCAACCATTTTGCAGCTAATTGTAAAATTCCAGTATGTTGCTGACTGCTTTTGTATATACATGAGTTTATCGTGTTTATGTTTTTATTCATATTTTTGTTTTTTAGGGAAGCTATCAAGGCTCAGATTCACCTAAAAGAAGTGCAGCTACAGAAAGAGAAGGAAATGATCCTGGCAAGGTATGGTAGAAATCAGCTTACTTCTGGTAATTTTTAATGTAATCTACATCCCTTTTATAACCCCCCTCCCCCACCTAATCGACATCCCTTTTATAATCCCCCTCCCCCACCTAATCGACATCCCTTTTATAATCCCCCTCCCCCTCCTAAATGACATCCCATTTATAAGCCCCCCCCACCTAATCGAGATCGCTTTTATAAGCCCCCCTCCCCCACCTAATCGACATCCCTTTTTTAGATCCCTACCCCCCCCTCCGCCTCTTTTCCCCGGTTTTATACTAACGGTATGAGCCTATGACTTATAACTAGTTTTTTTTTTCGGTATTTGTTTTGTTCCCCTTTTAAAGCCATCTTACCTTGCTTAGAGGAAAGAAACAGGTGACAGAAAACCGATGACGAAATTTTGTTTAAGTGCTAGTCAAGAGATTCCAGCAGTAGGTGTAATAGATGACTTTGTGGAGAGGGTTGGGTAAAGAGAGGGATAGGGATGTTTCTAATTTTTAATTTTATGCGTAATTGGTGGAGGGGGTGTGTGTTTTTTGAGTGTAGGAGATGTACCCATGTCAGAATCAAAGTTCCTCATACTGCTCTTCATAAACTGTATTAGGTGGAGCAATGGCCAAAGGCAACTATTTCATTATCTGTTGCAAGGTGATTGGGATCGTAACCCACTATTAAAAAAAAGAAAAAGACAAGTTTATTTTAATTTATTTGAAACGTCTCCCTGTATGTTAGAGGAGGATTACTCGAGGTATGGCTAACATTGGTGGAAAGATAGCCTTTTCTTTACTATTTGCCATCAATTAGAGCTCACTTTTCTTCATACATTTGCTCCGTTTTCTTTGATTTTTTAGGAAAGCAGAACAAGAACTTTTATATGAAAGAGAAAAATTAGAAGCTGCATTTGATCAACAACTGAAGAAAAAGGTAGAACCAATGCCCATACCATTAATCTTCTCTGCACTGTGAATACTGTTAAGTCTGTTTCAGGACACAGCGATATCTAGTTATTCAAATGATCTACTTGCACAATGAAGTGTCGGTTTATTTCGTTCGTATTAATACTCTAGCCCATTAAACTCTATGAACACGAGGCATCTTCAGACAGTGTTACTCTTGCCGGTGCTTTGTGCAATTTTCCTCTTAGTATGCTTGATCTTCATTTAGTTCGCCTGCAAACAAGCAATTGTAGTAGGCCACGTTCGTATTCTCACACTTTAACTCACTTAAACAACGCTGACCAAGAGTTGTGGGGCACATTCTATTTTTCCTCATCTCTGCTTGGTGTAAGGGGTTACCCATGTTCACTCCCTCCCCTCTTCTCTTTACAATGTTGAGCTCGTGTATCCATAATACTTTTCAGCACTAATTTGTGGGGAAGTGTGGGTGTGGGTGAAGAACTCATAAACGTCATTTTATTTGAGAAGTGTAGGGATAGTTGGCGAACGTTGTTACTTGCACTAGAGGCTTGTGCAGGAGAATCGTTTTACATTTACTATTTATTTATTTTACTATTTATTTATTTATTTATTTATTATTTATCCATTTCTTTCCTTATTTTTATTTATTTTAACAGCTTGAGATAGAGCGGCAAACTGGTGAAACGAGGAACAAGATTCACTTGGAAAAACTGGAGAATGAATTGTTAAGTTTCTATCAAGACCTCCATGGCACGAAACAAACAAGTGATTCTGCCGTCGTTGCTGACGAAAAACGTTGTTAGATCTTGTAATATATTTCAACGATGAAGCCTTACTTATTGAAAGTTGTTTCGCTTACTAATTGACCTAAACTCGCCGACAGCACTTAACATGTTGATCAGTTCCAGCACAGGGTTCCCGAGCTCACGTGACCATTCTTGGGGTACCTGTGTTTCCAGGCGTTGAGATACTGGGTGGAGAAGGAAAGGCGACGCAAAGAAAACAGTTGTGAATGCTGTTTGCGGGTTGTGAGCGCGAAAGAGAGCGAGAGAGGTTAGAACATCTTTTTTCGTTCTATTCGGAACAGTTCTGTCCTCGCATGCCACCTTACTTCGCGGTTCAGTTTTGAACTCCAGCAACCGGGTATACTCTCTCCTTCCATATCATGCTTTTTTGATTTTGATAATCTGCAGTTAGGAATTAATTAAAGATTCACTAATTTCCAACTATTTCGTAGTGACATTTTGGTGAAAGAATGCCTAAGCAATTTATCATTAACGTTAGGTTAGACGTTTTTGCATATTTAAGTGATGTAAAGAAGAAATAATATGTTTTCACATTGGTAATACTTAAGATGTAGTAAAAAGTTGTTATTAGACCGTTTAAATGAATGTTATCGACATTTTTTTCCCAATTAAAAAGAATATTTTTCATTGGTATTCGATGTAAAACATAAAAGTGATATTTTTGGATGATGAAAATTAAAATGGAGATCATCTGTTTCTCTGATTGCGTATGTTGTGTTGTAAATTACTAAGAGCCATTTGGATTACGGTTAAATATAACTCGAACCGGCAGGGCAGTACACAACTCTTCAAGTTCACGAAATATTCGAGAATTGAGTCACGCAGAAGGAGCTCCTTTCGGTACGAGTTTATTTCGAGATTTTAATTTCTATTTTAATGAAAATCCAATGGTACCACAGGAAAGTTCTGATCAACAGCTTTTATTCGATTGATTACACTTTCACGATTTTATGTCGAGACTCAAAAGTTAAAATTACCTTGAATAGGTTAATAAACAGCACCACAGGAAAGCACTGCTCAGTAGCTTTCATTTGAACGGTCGCACTTTAGGATTTCATCTACAGACTTAAAAGTTAGAACCACCTTGTACAGCGTACAAAACAACACCACAGGAAAGTACTGCTCAGTAGCTTTCAGTTGAATGGTCACACGTTAGGATTTCATCCACAGACTCAAAAGTCAGAACCACCTTGTACAGCATAATAAACAGTAACACAGGAAAGTACTGCTCAGTAGCTTTCATTTGAATGATCGAACTTTAGGATTACATCCACAGACTCTAAAGTTAGCACTTCCTTGTACAGCATAATAAACAGCACCACAGGAAAGTATTGCTCAGTAGCTTTCAGGTGAATGATCATATTTTAGGATTTTATCCAAAACTCAAAATTGAGTACTTCCTTGTACAGCATAATAAACAATTCCATAGAAATGTGCCACTTAGTAATAGCTTTTATTTGAATGGTCGTACAGTACTTTAGTGTTTCATCCACAGCTACGTTGTAGGTTTATGACTAAATCCCGGGCTAAATTACCTAATCTTGTTCCCTGAGAAATAGATAACCTTTCAAACTTCATTTTAGGAGCCATAATAGTCTAATGATCGTCATGGAAAATTATTAACACTTTTTCTAATTTTTTGGCCATAGGTATGCTGGTAGCGTGAAATGGGTTTCGACAGTTTGGCGAATTCTGTTTTGTTGCTGCTCGGTTTACCTTCCGGATTTACTGGGGATGTAATATGCGATCAGTTCCTCCCCCTCTCAAAGACTTCCGGCTGTTTAGCCTCGCACTTGTGACAATGTTGTGACAGTGCATAGTCATTGTTACTTAGCTCTTGCGTAGTCTGCATAGTGATCCATAGTCAGTATAGTCGGAGCTAAACACGTTGATATCAACGGGCTTTGAACTGGCAATCGTTTTCTAACAAACGAGTTCTCGGTAGACTCGTTACAACCTGTTTTCGGAGCGTTCAAGTCCGTTTTTTGACCGTTTTTTGACCGAACGTGACAAGTGGTTTTCCGCACGGACATTACGTTGGCACGGGCTCCTGACGTTGGCTTTCAGTACAGCACTGTTGACATATTCCCCATAAACTACTATACTGCACGGACGACCCAAGCTCAAGCTGCGCCCGGCCCAGTGGCGCGTTATTGCGAAACGGAACCGAATAAAACATTATGCGTTGGGAGCTAGAAATACGAAAGATTTTGAATACAATGCTTTTTGCGTGGTCATCGGGCTGGGGCACTACACTGCCGAAACTTGCCTCCTCAAGCCGACAAAAATGTTGAGTCATACACGCCTTCAGGAAACTTTAAATCGATATCTTTCCGCGGGAAATCTGTTTAGCTATGTTACTAGCCGGCCAATTCACGCGACGCGTTTAGTATTTTTTCTCTAAATATCTCAGTTTTTTTTCTTGTCGTGCATATTCATAGTAATATACATAAAAAGCCAAGGAAAATAACCTTGTTCTTGCCTGGTTTTTGCTCTAGCCCTTCGGCCCATTCATAGGTTACTTTTGTTCTAGCTCGGAGACAATGATTGCAAAACAAAACAAATAAATATTGCTCAATTCCAAGACAAACCATTGAAAAGCACTCATTTGTCAAAAGTTAGCCCACTGGCCGGAAATTCGTACAAGTACCACGTGGTGTCTGTCATAATGAACGATACAAAAGGGGCAACAAACTCTCCAACAATACAGATCGGAAAGTACAAAAATAGTAAACATCTGAAAAAAACACGAAGAGAACAGAGATGGGGTTTCCAGCTCTATGCGGTATTTTCAACAAAAAGGAAAAGCAAATGACGCCCAAAGACCGCACACCTCTAAAACAGCGAATTTCCTACTGCACTGGTCACATCTTCAACGACTTGTGCTCCGCCGTTTGGTTTACCTACTTCATAGTTTACTTTAACAAAGTCGTCGGTCTTTCCACCACAGAAACCGGGCTTCTTTTCCTGATCGCGCAAGGAGCAGACGCCATTCTAACCCCGTTCATGGGTATCGGTTGCGATCGGCTTATAATCAAGCGGCTTGCGCGGTACGGGAGGAGAAAGACATGGCATTTATTTGGAACAATGTTTGTCGCGATTGCATGGCCGTTTATTTTGAGTCCATGCCTTGTGTGTTCCAGCGACAGTCCCGGCTGGTTGCTTATGGTGTACTACTCTGTGACTGTTGTGGTTTTCCATGTTGGCTGGGCCGGTGTACAAATCGCTCATTTATCGCTCATCCCTGAGATTGCTAAACGACCGAGTGAAATCGTGGAATTAAACGCTGTGAGGTGAGTGGGGAAGATTGTTCAAGTTGTCATTTTTAACTTAGCCTTTTTTTTTTCACTTTTTACCGAAAAGCGGATGCAATAATGGGGTACACTGACAAATATTTTACACCTCTGGTTATGATGTTCCCGGCATCTTACGTATTAAATGCTTACCATTACATGTTTGTGTTTCCAAGCTGACAACTCGTTTGCGGTGCCTCAGCTTGGCTTTAAAAATTCCTTGAAAATATAAACGTGAGAAAGCTTGAAAACGGGATCAAACCAACCTTGAAAATTTGAATCAAGGGTCAGAAAGGTTATGTTTTTTAATTACGAGAATTACGTCCACTGTCAAGATACCTTTGTTTACAATTAAATAGTCATCGAAAAGGTCTTATTTCTCAAAGTGAATAGTTAGATAAAAATAAGCATTTTCGCATGTTCAAAGCAAACAGCCAAAGCAAACTTTTACTGGACTCATCAATAGTTCTGATTATCATAAGAACACACAGCTATACTTTAGTTATGCAATACTTTGGAGAGGGTGATTTGGACTAGAGGGGAGTGTATTTACGCAAGAAAAGGAGTGGTATCAATAATATTAGGCTATATGGAAAACGGTTGTGTGCATAAGCGGGATACCTTAACCTACTCTTATGACAAGCCACCGTGAAAAGGCTTCGTAGGTTTATATTTCATCAGATAAATTAGTAAATAAACCCCTTCAGAGCAGCTAGTGTATCGGAGTGGAACGCCCGAGGCTGTAAATATCGTCCCATAAATGGCCAAGAATCTTCGAAAGTAGCTATCTATTTTCGACGACAATCTTTCATCCAATGGCATTATCCCTAATTTACCTGCAAGGTGAACATAAGGCCATTCTATTTATTTAAATGTCCGCACCTCCACTATTGAAGTATAATATTATAAATTTTACCCCTTAGGAAAAAAAAGATCAAATTGCCGACACATTTCCCCCTTCAGAAAAAGGCAGATCTAAATGCTTTTGAGAGATCAAAGGTTCCGACATAGCTTCCCCTTCAGAAATGACTTTGAAACCCCCTCCCTCTCCCTAGGATTTCCCTGTACCTCAATAGGGAAGGGGGGGTGGGGGGGGGGGGAGGCGGACATTAAATGGAATAGCCCATAACGCAAATGCCGTGCATGATCCTGGCGTCAATTCTGCATGTGAATTATGAAGCACTGATTGGTTTACTAAAATCGTGATTGGATTGGAAATGTGATTTTTTTGTTCATGGTATTCCCCTTGGTTAATAAAAAGGCATCCGTTAAAAACTACTTGAGGTATCGAAAGTTCTTCTTCTCTCATTGCTCTCCAACCTTAACTCCCTCCTCGTTTTTCAGATCTGGACTAACATTTGTTTGCGGTATCTTCATCTATGTGGTCACATGGATCCTGCTTGGGCAAGCGAGTGAAGAGGAAATCACCCACAGCCTATGGCGAGAATTTACGGTACGAAAAACTGAGCACGGTACATCTCAATAAACAGCATTACAGAGTAGTGTCGCGATCAATAACTTTGAATTGAATGGACCGGCACACTTGAGGATTTCCTTGAAACCAGCTTGTAGGTGCTTGTATAGCAAAATGAACATGATCACAAAAAGTACTGCTCAGTAGCTTTCATTGGTACGAGTTTATTTCGAGATACCACAGGAGAGTTCTGATCAACAGCTTTTATTCGAATGGTTATACTTTTATGATTTTGTGCCGAGACTCAAAATTTATACCTTGAATAGGTTAATAAACAGCACCACAGGAAAGGATTGCTCAGTAGCTTTCATTTGAATGTCACACGTGAGGATTTCATCCACAGACTCAAAAGTTGAAAGCACCTTGTACAGCATAATAAACAGCACCACAAGAAAAAAAACTGCTCAGTAGCTTTCATTTGAAGGGTCACACTTTAGGATTTCATCCACAGACTCAAAAGCGAGAACCACCTTGTACGGCATAATAAACAGCACCTGCCGCAAAGTATTGCTCGATGGCCTTCACTGATTTCAATGCTTGGAACTTAAAATGAGATTTCATCCTCAAACTCAAAAACTGGAACCCACAATACACGACTCGAAGTTTCACTCGACGTTTTACTTTTTTGACAAAACGGTTCGGTTCGGGATAAAAATTGTTTATTTCTGATCACAATGTGTATTATGTTCTTAACTGGCGGATGATGCCGTATTCTTTGCTTTTAGAAACTGAGCGTGATTGTTGTTGTAACTGGATTCTTCTTTTCGTTTTTGTTCCATTGGGGAACAGTTGAACCTACGTCCTCTGCAACTGAAGTAAAGGAGGCCGAGCAAGGTAAGGTTTACTTCCGGCGACTCTTTTTGCTTCTTAACCCTATTCTGCTTGGGGGGGGGGGGGGCACATTGTGCCCGCGCCGACTTTAACAAATTTTAACTTTTAAACGGCTAGACGAATAATCACCAAATCTCGTGACTTTCCTAAAATTTATCAGAGAAAATTTTCCTGTGTCAATGACATGTCTATGGTGATTGACGTTTCCATAGCAACCGTCTACTCAAAAGTGTATTTTGTCTTTTTTCAGTCTTTTTTGAGGGTCTGAATGGGGTTTAGTGTTTAGCGTTATTTGCCCACAATTTTTGGTGTTTGCTGTTAAACTGGCCAATATTTTAATGTTTACTGTTTTCGGAGAAAATACTGTTTAGTGTTTAGAAGGTTTTTCGTAAAAAAAAAATCGTAGTCTTTTAACATTGTAAATACTTATCTGCTCTGCTGAAATCGCTAATAAAATCACTCAATTGCCATGCTGCCCTAACTTTGAGCCTATGCTCAAAGGGGCAGTTTAAAGGGGCAGTAGTCTCTTTTTTCTATCCATGCGCATCAGTATTTTGGGGAAACCTAGAGACCAATAGCGTACCAAGAGCCCGCGTTCATTTGGTCAGAGTCGCGTGCGAAATGGGGTCGACGAGGTTGGAACTCGAGGTCAAATCGGTCAATAGCCAAAAAACATGTCGGTATCCGGTGTTGTTAAAGTTCTAGTGAGCTTCTATAGAAGCGGAGAGGATTCTGCTTTCGAAAGGCACAGAAGCAGGGTCACGTTTGACCTTGGAAAGCAATCCAGCGTGGCACGCCGTCAAGAAACATCTGTGTGCACACATCCATGAGCTTTTGACCGGACCTTTTGACCGGACCTTTTGACAGGATATTGGCGCTATATAAATATTTTATTATTATTATTATTATTATTATTATTATTATTATAATCATGATGATGATGATGATGATGATGACGACGACGACGACGATGGTGTGGTGGTGGTGGTGATGATGATGATGATGATGATGATGATGATGATGATGATGATGATGATGATGATAATAATAATAATAATAATTGCTAATCGCCCTCGCAAGTACAGCAAGGACGCAGCTCGACAAGGTCGGACCGAAAGCATATATGGGCGCCACTGCCAGCCGCTGTACGGTCCATGCATGACCTTGGAGCACAGCCAACAGCCAGCTCGAATAAGCTGTGTGTCGGTTTTTGCTGAGGGAGGAAAACCGGAGTACCCGGACAAAAACCCTCGGAGCAGGGTCGAGAACCAACACAAACTCAGCCCACATATGATGCCGGGACCGGGAATCGAACCCGGACCACATTGGTGGGAGGCGAGCGCTCTCACCACTGCGACATCCCTGTTCCCCCTTATTTCTATTAAATGCTCAACAAAAATGACAGATGATTAATTAAACGATTTTGCAAGTTAAATTATTATGTCAAAGTGTAAGTTCTACAAAAACACTGATTCAACTTTTACTGAGTTTCTAAGTACCAATAATTCACAACTCAACAAATTTACAAAGAGTTGACCCTTGAGCCAGATTGGACAGATTAAAGCTTGCAATATATCTAAAAAGAATTTTCATATTCGAGGGCATAACGGAAACTGGCGCTGAAAACATGGAAAAGTTCGTGGTTCATTTACGTCATATACCTGTAAATTTAGCAAGGAAGGAATTACATCTGTCATTTTTGTTAAGCATTTAATGGAAATAGTATCCCATATTATGATATAAATTAGTGAATTACAAGGACTTCTCTCACTGAGAAAAATTCTGTCTTTACGCTGTAAAAGATATATCTTTCACATGTGAATATATCGACTGCGTTACGTTTGCTAACGTCTTTTCCTTGTTTAAGTGATGAATGATCTGTTTGTCCTTGGTATATAGTCGAAACATTTTCGGAATTCTTCTCGGAAATCTTCGGTAGTCTTCGGAAATCTTCGGAAATGATCGGAGACATTCGAATCATCTTCAGACTGCTTGCCGACAATTTTGGAGCCGATTTTGTTTCTTTCTGGATGAAAATTACTGTTACAGTTAATATTTTACTGTTACTGTTAAAATGCCTAAAATTTAACTTTTATGCTACAGAGGCCAAAAATAAGTGTTAAGTGTTATCGAGGTACCCCCATTCAGACCCTCTTTTTTCAGTTTTTCCCCCTTAATTTGTAAGAAGAGGATAATTTTTTACTTTTGTGTGTGTGTTTTCACTAAGTATGTTTCTTAGAACAAAATCATATATTTTTTTGTGACGTCATTGTCAGCTGTGTGACTGCAGGTTTGGGATTCAAGACGGCGGCCTCAAATTCAAAATGGCGGGTTTGTGACGTTTTTGTGACGTCACGACACGTCATACGCCCAATCTGTTAAGCTAATGACGTGCTACAAACGTGCCAATTTTCATCGCAAGGGCTTTAATACTTTTCGAGATCTATTGGGGGGGGGGGGGGGCATTTTGTGCCCTCCCCAGGCTCAGAAACTCATAAAAAGCCCAGGCAGAATATGGTTAAGGACGTTCGTGCGAAAATCTTCTACAGCTCAGAGTTTTTTCATACTTTTGCTGCGGTCAGATAACAAGTTACCTATGTGAGAAATGCAAAAAACTGGGGGTCACCGACTTCATTTTCGAAATAAAGCGCGTGAAAAACTACCCTAATTTTGACAAATTGGTCCTCGTAACTCGACGTGGCCTCAGTGGTTATTAGTTGAAAAATATCAAAAATGATTTGCTGTCGACACACTTGCTTAGTTATATTTAATTTAAGGGGGTCTGTCAAGTAAATAACTTGAACAGGTGTCATCCTTTCAGTTAAACTCAACACCGTGCAGTTAAAATAATAGCGGAATTCGATGATGCGTGGGCAGAAAAGTTAAAAAAATCAAACTTCCATAACACAGATTTTCTTCAATTTCTCATAAAACCTAGATAATCGATAAAGAAAGTGATCTATTAAAAGAAAATCTGGGGTAGCTGAACATTTAAGAGAGTTAAACCCGTTCAAAACGTTCATTAAAACGCCCACTTGCGCTATATATCTCTACATTTCTTCAACGGCGTGCGCCCTCAATGCATGACGTGGCATGACAGTGCTACCTGAAATGCATACACAGTAAGGATGCGCAGAAACAATTAGCGCGAACGTTCCGCATCGCGGGCTCTAAAATCAAAATGATAGGCTTGCGTTTGTGGAAAACGCTCGCGCCCTTCACACGCTCATTCACAAATTCGTCTACACCAAGAGAAGAACAGATATCAAGTCTACCCAAAGTCAAATTTACCTACGATCGCGGGTCCCTTAAATTATTGCTCAAATATCTCTGAGAGAAAAGAAGAGCTGCTTGCACTATTAAGGGCACGAATTTAGCTCTTTCTCTCCCAAGAGTCGCCAAGCTAAAAACAGGAAAAAATTCTATAAAATCACTTAGTAAGAAAAACGTCAAGAAATGTACAACGACTACAAAATCATACTGATGAATACTATCTTCTTTATAATTGTCACACTTTTAGAATTTATCCGGCACAGACGCGAAAGTTATAACCATGCGAACTTGGCATTGAGGCCATTTCCGAATAACTAACGACTCAGGAGGCTCAGAAGCTTGACTCAGGGAACATTCGAATTAATGTTGTTTTCCTTCCTCAGAATCACTAGACGAGCAGTCCTCCATCCAAGACTTGTGTATCGAAATGGTGGAGAAAGAATCGTCAACACACAAACCCAAAACATGGCGACAGTGGTTCAAAGACCCTCGATTTTATGCGGTAAGAAGTTTGAAAATCTTCATGAAGGGCTTTCCATCTTCCTGGTCTGCTGTCCGCACAATAGAACAGGCTTTTTCTCTCGAAATAGCTCGTCTTTTCGTGAAATGGACATTGGACATTTCTCTTGTTCCTGTGCGGATTACGCATTTGTTTTAAACCTGACTTCTTACAATGCTACAACTACTTTACCAGTCTACGCTCGGCTCGCTCCCCTCGCCGCGATTATTATTCGCGCTTTTTCCCCACAGCGGAGCCTGTTCACGGGCTAGTTTTATTTTTTGTATTTACCTTTAATTAATTCTGCCTTTCAGATGGGCGTGGTTTACACGTGTACCCGCATTACAGTAAATGTTGCTCAATCATATTTTCCATTCTATTTGACGGACACACTACATTTTCAGAAAGTAAGTAAAAGAGGTTGTCATTCAAGATAGTAAATTTTGCTACGTTACCACTTGTGAAAGCGTTTCTTTATTTTTGAAAACTTACTGTCCTCTTTGAGATGATTGCTTTTCCTTCCAAATTTCTCAACAAACAGCAGCTTTATCTCTTTTTTTTCTAATTTTCACAGGAAGCCATTGCATATTTCCCCTTAGTCATTCTGGTCAGCGGTGCATTTGCAAGTGTTATTGTCAAAAGAATCAGTAAGAGGCTGGGAACTAAGGTGAGCTGAGTGACGTCACAACTGAAGCAACGTATACTAGAACACTAAATACTGAGTTATTCCGAGTACCCCGACCTGAAAGTAATCCCTTGAGTGTAGATGTTGTTGGGTTTCTTATTGTTCAAGTACATTAATTATTTTTAATGTTACAACTAAACACTCTTAAATTGAGCGCTCTTAAACGACTACCAGACAAACCACAAATTGATCGTTATCTAATTCTCATCCTCTTTGCCTTTTTTGCAGTGGACCTTCTGTATTTCTTGTGCCGTTGTGCTTTGCGCATGTGCGTGGTTTTATGTTCAGACTGTATCCGGACGTGATGGCGTATACGCTGCAGCATTCATTATGGGCTGCGGTAACTCGGTGATGCTCGTGACTGTACTGTCAATGACCGCTGACATGATTGGAATCGACAAGGTGAGAACAATATCGAAAACATAGCAGTTTGCCACTCTATCAACCTTGCTAGGAAGTTCACTACAATCAATCCGTCAATTGTCTCACGAAGAGCCGAGCGAAAAGCTGGACACGCGGGTGCGTGCAAACGTTGTCTTCTCCGCGTTTTTTGCATGACTTTCCCTAAGGAGGTCGCTACCTCGAAAATGTGTTCAAGTGTATGAATAGAAATTAAAAAAAAATTGTTAAGATCCAAGACTCAAAGTCCTTTTGACGGGAGGTGTTCTTCAGAGAGCTCTGAAACGATGACACTCGGTTTTAGCCATGGCTTGTGTGAACTTTAGTTCATTGTCAGTTCTTGTTTGTTGTTCATTGTGTTAATGTAGATGTTGTTGTTTTTTTTAATGCTGTTCTTCTTCTTCTTCTTTCTTTCCTTTTTAACCGAGTGTATCTCAAGACAAATGGAAAAATACGCCATCACGGGTTATTCTCTGACATCAATGTTCTTTGATTTCCTTTTCAGGATTCTGGAGGTTTTGTTTACTCTTTCATGGGTTTCTTGGATAAAGGATTTGTCGGAGTAGTTGTTTTAATAATCCAAACGTTTTATCCAGACAGCCCCGAGGGGTACGTATGTCATCTGTGGTATTAAAGATATTCAAAGGAAATAGTAAGCAAATGGCTACCGCGATGTAAAATTAAGTTTCTTTTCAGTTTTATTTGGTCGAGTTAGTCTCAAATATCATCTGTTTCCAAACCCTATATAGCTTTACCCAGACGCGTTCTAAGATTCTGAATTCCGAGCGTTATTTAAAGGGACTATGTCACGCTATTTTATTATCTTTTTAAAAGGCTAAAAGTGTCTTTGCATCAACTGAATTTCAAAAATAATGGTCTAGCTTTGTTATTAAAGACTATCGTACGGCACTGAAACTGTTTCCTGTCGTCTGTTGCTACTGATGGCAAGGATGGAAATGGATTGAAACTTGAAAAAATTGGGCCAATCATATGTTTTCAAGTTTTGATGCTATGTTCTTAAAAGGACCAAAAAAATTATTATGGTTAGCTGTCGCTGATGAAATTCATTGGATATCTTCTTCACGGTATTTCAGGAGCACTTTGTGTATGAGTAATGGCACTAGGTAATGATTTTAGCACAGAATTGACCTAAAATAGCAAAATCCTCGTGACTTAGGCCCTTTAAATAATTGAGTCAGTGTTCGATGACGGTTGCCACTGATGTCAGTTATTTTTGGTATCTCTTAATTTTGAGAAACCAAACACAAATTCATTTGTATCTACGGAAACATAAAGAGAGTGGTCCAGTTTTGTAAATCGTTACGATACTTTGGCAACGAAAGGTTCCACGTGTTTTTGACTACCATGATCGAAACAGATTGCAACTTCAAAAAAGTTGGCCCACTTCCCCTTGTGTTCTAAAGTAGGCTTAAAACTGATTGTTTTTTTCCTCCGTTCGAGAATTCAAATGGCATCTCCTCTTATAGTGTTGTAAAAGCATTTTGAATGTCAGCAAATAAACTGATCACCTTTACGTTTAATGATTAAAATTACCTTTGGTTCCTCTGTAGAGTATTATGTGAAGAGTGTAACCGCTACGTACGCCTCGTGTTCACCTTGGCTCCTGGGATATCAGCAGTTATAGCCTTGGTGATTGTAGGACTTTTTTTCAAGTCAAAACTTGTGCTGTCTTGTCGACCAAGAAGTAAGTCTGAAAACTCTCGAAATTAAGTTGAGTTGTAATGTTTCAGTGAAAACAGTTAACACTACCATCACCACCACCACCACCAACAACAACAACGACAATATAAAAAACCCTGTAGGATGCCTTCACTTTGACGATGTAGTAACGAGGCTTACTCTTGGCCAAAAACTTTTGAATTACTCAAGATTATAAAGATACTGTCGTCCCAAGTAAGGAAGAGTTTGGGATGGAGGGGGTGTTTAACTCTCCCGCACTCTCTCTTATTTTCCAGGAGTTTTTTTGGTTGAGAACAGGGCTGCATACTCTAGAAAACTTCCCTCTTCTTCTTAAGCACTTGTGTGTGCACTATACACGCTCATGGTTGGGGAAACATAACTTTTGTTCTTATTTTTCAGTTGAAACAGCCGATCAGAGCACGCAGACGACAATGGACAGCACGTGTGATCTTTATGAGAAGATCGCTAATCTTCCCTTCTCAAATGTGTGAACTAAATGAATCCAGTTATTTAAATTTGAATGGTGAACCGGTACGAAATGGAAGGTCATCCTCTCAAACCAACAGACCTGATCAGTGGTTTCTGTATAGTTTGCATGCATGCATTTCGTCACCAGGTTCCTGTTTACCGTCAGTCTGCTGGTCAAAACAGGAGTAGAGAGAGATTGCGAAATAGCAGAATACTGATCAAGCGTTCATGATGTTTACGCTAGAGAGCCTTAAACTTTGTTGTAATTTAGCCACTATTTTGGACGTTGTAGGAAACAATTTCTTTGAGCTGTGTCCAAACGAATGTAATCTATTTATTGTTTTAGCTCTTTGTAAAATAAATAGAGTCAATATGTCAATATGTTTATATTATACACGCCGAATGCCACTTCAACAGCGAGTGGTTTTATGTGTCTTCATACCAATCTCCTATTAAAGCATCTTCAACTACATGTGTATTCTGTATTCTGTATTCTACATGTGTATTCTGCCAATGGAAATTTCACAAATCATAAAGAAAATTTAAAAGAAAAAACAAAGAGGTCCTTTTTTGCCACTCGTCGTTATCTTGATTTTCTAAAATTACCAATTTACATCATCAACAAACTGTTCAATACACTTTTTTTCTCCACTTTTAAGTTATTGCTCCGAAGTTTGGGGAATCTATGATAAATGTGATTATAGTAGCTGGGAAAAAGACCCCATTGAGAAAACACATATACATTTTTGTATATCTACAAAAAGCATTTGACCTCGTTGACCATCATTGTCTACTGCATAAACTAGAACATTATGGAATGAGAGGGAAAAGTCTGATTGAAATGGTTTGAAGACTATCTTACTACTCGAACTCAGAAGGTTAAATATAACCAAGATGTGTCATCCAGGCTAGCTATTGGTTATGGGGTCCCCCATGGATCCATACTGGGCCCGACACTGTTTGTGATATACATCAGTGATCTCCCGCAAAGTTTGCTGAAGTCATCAATAGGCATGTCTGCCGACGATACGGTTATCTACTTCTCCGACTCCAGCGCAGAAATCATCAAGTAGGTTCTACAAAACGATCTAAACAATGTTGAACAATGGTTAGCAAGCAACAGGCTCGTACTCAATCAGAGTAAGACTAAATGGATGCTGTTTGGTACTAGGCAGAAACTAGAACACTGTTCAGACCATAGAATACAACTTCACGGGAAAGAAATTGACAGATTATCAAGCTTTTGTTACTTAGGGGTTACACTAGATGAGAATCTCTCATGGAATGAGCATGTAGAATTGATTTGTAACAAAGTGAGCAAGCGTCTCGGCCTGCTGTCCCGCATACGACCTTACCTTACCCTAAAAGCTGCTAAATGCGTGTATAATTGTTTAGTACAGCCGATTTTTGATTACACTGATACGGTATGGGGTGGGCTGTCAATCGGATGCAGTAACAGCTTGCAACGTCTACAAAACAGGGCAGCACACATAATACAAAGGACGGCAACGACCGAAGAATCATTCAAAATGTTAGGGTGGGTGGATTTGGAAACACAAAGGAAAGCCCATATTAGTTCCTCCATATTTGTCGGATTACTTTATTAGAAATCGCACTATTCACACTTACAATACAAGACAAAGGAACGACATTCATCTACCGAACCCTAAGTTAACGCTAGGAAAAACATATTTAGATTTTCAGGTGCGGTTCTTTTTAATAATTTACCCACATCAATAAAAGAAGCCACGTCGCTTTCCATTTTTAAGACCTTTCTTAGATTTCATTTTAGCCATTAGTTTTTCTTATTAATATTATACTAGGTAACTTCGATAGCTCTCTTATTTGTCTTAATCTTAAACAAATTGTGATTGTTATGAAGATATGTAATTCCCCTTTTATTCACTTTTTAAAATCCTTGTACATAATTTTTAAAGTAATTTTTAATTTTTTTATTTTTATCGTGTAGTCATAATTTACGCAGGGCCCCTTTTGATACCAGCCAATGGCTGATAGGGCTACCCTGCCTAAATAAAGTTGACTTGACTTGACTTGACTTGAGATGTGTTAAGGTTTAAACAAACGTTCCCCAAATGTTGCATCGAGAAATGAACTTGGTAGATTATCTCTCAAGTTACAAATTACAATGAATATTCTCAAATTTGGATTCACCTTGAAAATCAACCTCCTGACAGCATCGCTAAACTTTGTTTAAACATATCGGATAAAAATGGCCCAAGAAAACAAGTCAGTGATAAATAAAATAAATCTTTTATGTGCACAACTTAATATTAATAAGAAATCAGTTAACTTTAAAAACCCTCCTGCTTTCCTATCAAAAGCTGAAAATAATTTATCAGTACATCTTAAGAACCACCAAGTCAATTTGATAAGTACAAATAAAAAACTAAAATTCTACTCCATTTTTAAAAAAGGAAACAAAGTACTCTGAATTCATTTAATCATGTTAAGAATCCTGAACATAAACGTATCGCCTCCAAATTTAGGATAGGAAATCATAACTTAAGAATCGAAAATGGAAGATTTATAATCCCCAAAACACTTGAAAATCTTAGAATTTGCGATCACTGGCAGTCTAAATTCAGTTGAAAACGAAGTGTACGTCTTATTTCACTGTAACTTATATGATGATTTGAGAAGGATTCTATTTACTAAAATCAATGAACGAAATAAGTTATTCACAAATTACAATAACCATGATAAAGTATGTTTTCTTTTTAACAATACTGATTCATATATCAGCAGGCTAACTGCTACTTTCATTTTTCAAGCATTTGAAAGACGAAAAAAACATCATAATACTTAATTATACCATTCAATTACATCTGTATTTCCTCTTTCACTATTCTTAACTCTCATAGTTGCTTATTGTATTTCAATCAGTAACACTATGTATAGAAATGGTAATACTGAATAAACTTGTTGTTGTTGTTGTTGTATTGTCAAAACAACACATACCAGTGAACATGCGTTAGGTTCTGGTCAAACTGAGGCGATGTTTAGGGTGTCCGTTGCTGTCAATAGCTTGCTATCCCTTACTACCCTCACTTAATGCCCTTCCTGCGGTCAAGCAAGGAAAGATAGACCATCATGACTTCACTTTGCCCTTGAAAGTTGTTAACAACCTGAGAATGAACCGACCTGGTAGGGTATTTTATACGGGGAGGCTCCGTCCGGTGGCTCAAACCCTTACCCTTTAATATATTGTACTAATTTTTACCAAAATGGTACCCCTTTCATATACTTAGAACAAAATTGCGCCCCTTTCTTATACCTCAAGAATAAGCCAATACAATGGAATTTCCTATGACTGCCACATTTTCCCGAACTAGCTTTCAGCCCTTCTCGCTCAGTTGCTCAAAGGTTCCAAGCTTTTTTGTGTTTCGCGTTGCTATTTTTGCCAAAATTTGGCACCCTTGCTTAGCTTTAGCCGCCACCTCTTTCACTTTGCAGCAGATTTTGCGACCCTTCCATATACTAAAATAACGATTTTTCCCTACCCTTAAATAAACTGCGAGCTTTGAAAAAGGTGCGACCCCTTTCGGACGGAGTCTCCCCTTAAAGCCCACTACACGGAGTACTTCCCCACTTCCGGAGGAAACCGAAGAACGCAAGCACATGGGACTTCGCTTATGCGGAGTTTTCCAGGATTTTTAGGTCACTAACAAAATACTGCTTGCTGTCTGAAGACTGTGACTTGGACCATTTGGTTGTGATTTTGGCGTCATTTTGTCCGCTCTCTCCCACGTAGCTGCGTGTTTCAGTATCAAAGCAATCTCCATCATCATTATCATCCTTATGAAAACAACTGCCTTCTCCGGCAACTCTTTGGTGAAAAAGATATAGGAATTAATGGTGCAAGATGGCTCGTTACAAAATAATGCAGTGCGAATTATTATTATTACTTGTTTTTCCTGTTGAAGGCCAACAAAGTGAAAAACGTGTACACTCTACATTAACCTTTTAGTGTCTCATACGTATCGAGACGTAATTTTCTCGCTGCTTTGTCGCTCGCGCGTGCTGATCTGCCTCCCCCCCCAAGGGGTATTGCCCCATATAAGCTACACTCTGTTTTTTTTTTATAAGAACCTTTTTTATAAAAACGTTGAGGCTGAAATTGATCCAGATTTTAAGAACATACCAAGAACGTACCCAAGCTGAGGCTAAGAGACAAAGCAGTAATTTTATTCAGTTCTGCATCCGTTTTTGCATCGAACTAAAAACACATAGTAACAACATGATTTCTATCGAGCCACATTTTCTTTTCTTTTTTTTATTGTAGAGCTCAGACTATATTTTGTTGTCATTCTCAACTGTGGAAGAGTATTAAGGTGAATTTTGATGGGAAGGAAAAAAGAACAACAGCATGTATGTCAAACAAATTTGAGTGATACAGCGCACAAATAGGAGTTTTAAGGTTTCCTGGTCACGTTTATGTCAGTTTTCTAACTTAAGAACATGCTAAGAACGTTTCAGGCTCAAAACGTGAAAAAAATAAGAACATTCAGTTTCAGTTCAGCCTCAGCCGCAAAATTAGACGTTCTTATATATATATAAAAAAAAGAGAGTGTCACCTCAGGAGCCATAATCGGGGACTCGATTGTGGCTCCTGCCATGGCATGTGCTGCCACAGGGGTATGGTTTTTGACCTGTTTTGTTGTGAGTTGCTTGTTTTGAATTGTATAAACGGTTCAGTTCTGAGCTCCATTGCCATTTTGGTTGGAAATTTGATACGGTTTTGCCACTTCTAGGCTAAGATGGTTATGGTTTCCTGACGGGAACCAGAAAGCGTATGAACAAGTTTATATCTTTCAATTAAGAAAGAGCGGTAACCCAAAATTTCACACTTCAGATGCGCAAAGGGAAACTCAAAGCCAGGTCTGAAAACCGGTATGAAAATTTACGTATTTTGGCCTGGCCTGGCCAGTAACTCTCGCGTTTAATTAAATTTTACTCGTTCAATCAAAACAGAAAGTCGAACAGTGTGAACAGGTAGCTTGTAGTTGGGAGATGGGCAAAAGAGTAATCTCACACTGTTTTTTAGCCAATGACGTCACGTTAGTGACGTCATATGGCTACTGTCAGAGCCTAAAAATCAACGATATACGTGAGACATACGTCTGTCTTACGATTTGTGAGGCTGGGGGGATATTCTGTGAGACGATGGGTGGGGGTGTGCACCGGGACACTGAAAGTCTTGCCTTATCAGCGGCACAAACCCATACAGCTAATGTTATGGGAGTAAGACTCCCGGGCTTTGAAGTGTTTTGCATTCGCAAGTGTGGATCTACTTCGAATGCCTGTTTTGTGTACGTGAGGTCTGGCAGGATTTTATTCGCGTTGTAGTCCTGTGTTTACTTAGCTGAAGTACATTTTTCCACAGCAGCAAATACAAGACGGACTTGCCAATTTGAGATGTTGTCTGAACAGAACGTGGAAATTAACGTTACATCGATCCCTAATTGTAACAGTGAAAGAAACAATATTTAAAGCCCAAGTTTATAACGATAGTGAAAAGAGTAGAGTAAAACAGCATAAAATTTTTCGGGATTATCTCTCGGTAACAGCGAATCTAAAATTTGCAGTGTCATTTTTGTGTGCGTGTTATAAAACATGAACCCAATTAAAACTAAATCGGAAATTGCGCGGCTTGTTGCTAGCTATTCTTAAAACTGAAAAACTTGAATGAAACTAGTCTTAAAATCCAAGTCACAGTGGTGATCAAGGAATTAGAGGATGGATGTAGTAAAATCTTAACAAGATACTAAACGTTATTTCGGGGTTATTCATAGCTCAAAGTGTAAAGCGTATGTTGAGAAATTTGCATAGTTGACAGCTGTAATTTCAGCCTTAGGAGGAATGTAACGCAACACTTGAAACATCTCGAACCGACCGAAACAGTACCGAAAGATTAACAACAACAGATATGTGACAAAGCATTCTAACAGAGACCTGTTGGATCTACTGGAAAGCGAGCTGAATTTGAACATTTTCGTACTGTTCGAAGGTAAAGCAAACGAAATTTATTCGGCTGTAGGTTGAGACTCCAAATAAACACGTGAGCTAAAAATAACTTTGTACCGTGGGAAAGTTACAAATGTAAACATACTTTGGTCGATTTGTGAAGCAAAAAGACGAAAATTATTATAGCCGACTTGATTACAAAGCAAGCAACTTCAAATAACAGGGGAAATAAATATAGTTGCAAAACTATTTCAGTCGTGTTTATAAACGCTAGTTCAAACCGATTTCGAACGAAAATATTGTGGATACAAGAAACGCCGTTTGATGGCTGTTTTGACAATACAATGTACTAAGAACGTAAGTGGTTGCCTGAAACGTCTGAAACCTTACAAATTAAACAAAGTAAAGCGAGTCGCGTGTCACGCAAATCACGCAGAGCGTCAAAACGGCACCCTTTAGAAAGTTGACCGTTTATGAGCACTGAAAAGTATTGGATATTCGCCGGTAGAAGTAAGAAATTAAAAGGTTCAACTACAACTTGCATTTATTTCTGAAGTAAAATTGTTAACTTTCCACTGATCTTTGCCTAAATTATGTATGCAATATTTTTCGACGGTGAGTTTAAGTTTAAGTTTACTTGTTTTTGTCCGTGTTCTTTGAAGAACCGTGAAACAAAGAGCTTTCTTCGGTTTTTTTTTTTACTCCGCGTAGTCACGCTGCTGAATCATTACTAGGTTTTATAGTGGATAACCACAAGATCTTTTTGATGGTGGTGGTGGGGGGGGGGGGGGGGGCTGAGGGGTTAGGGTGGGACTTACCGGAGGTGTAAAGTCCCATAGGTTGTCAGGACAAATTTCACCATATTGTGAAAAAAAACGTCATTGGCTCTGCGCGTATTGCGCGCCTATGTTTTTTTTTTGAACGAGACTCGGCAAAAAGAGGGGTAAGAGAGCGAAAACGAAACACCTCGCAACTAGTTATAGCACCGCTCGCCGATTGTATTCAGTGTATTTGCACATCATTCGCCTGAAGGCCGGCCTGTTCCCAGGTTAGGGCTGTGTTGGCACGCTTCACTCTCGCAATGATCCAGGGAAAAATAAAAGGGCTGCCAGCATGTGGGTTTTCATTTCCCACCGCACATCCGTTTACGTCATCAGAGAATCAAAAAATAGGGATGTCGGCAAAAATTAAAAATCAAAGAACTTTTATGAGGAATGAATAAAAGAAAAGCGATATGACCTGCAGTCTTGCTATACAAAATATATCAAAGATAATTGGATGGCTCATTTCATTTCACAGGCCCAGGAGTAATCCTTGGAATTCTTAGTGAGCCGTGTGTCGCCCGGTTATCTAAACCCTGACCCTGGTTTCAGATCGAAATATGTAATTTTTCAAAACCCGTTTCAGACCTCAACTCTTAAATCCATACTCATTTTCAGACATTATACAAGAAGTAAATCGCATCGTCAAGTAATTTGTTGCAACCCAGAGCGAATCATAGGCGGCTACCGCGGAATTGCAGACAGCAGTGACCCCAGCAGTGAAATCGGCAGTAAATTTTCTCCAGTTTTGCGGTTACTTCGACCTTGGGTAACTGATTTGGTGGAGTATGTGGAGGAACGCCTGATAAAATATACTTCTCTTTATTTTTGAATTTTTCAGAAAAGAAAACAAAGATCATAATTGTGAATTGGCTACTTAATTAATTTTTTATCAATGTATTTCTATTTCTGCCATTGTCATTTTTATGTAATACCCAGGTGCTGCCTTGTTGCGTTGTTGTTGCACGCGAACGTCACGTGAATTGCACATTGGCTTTTATGACCTGGCAAAGACTGGCTTCATTTTTATGTTCAATAACCTCAAACAAGGTCAACGGTTATTACAGCTTCCATTTCCTAGTTTTTAAATACAGTTTCAATGAAAGTTTCAATAGTACTAGTCCCTAGCAGTCCCTCCCAGTAAAAGCACTGCTTATTTCACGGACAGCACAGTTGATCACACCACCGCTAATTCAACACCTCCTTGAAAAACAAGCTCACGTGTTCTTCAGACGTCATATCCGCTCGGTTTTTACTTTCAAGAAGAATCGTGTTTTTAATTTCGAACATCTTATAAAACTTATCCTCAGGCGAACTAAAAAAATATTTTTGTTGTCATTCTTCTGTCGCCTTTGACCTTTCCAGAGCGCGTGACTTTGAGAGCCGCATGCAACGGGTGGTTTCGATTGGCAAGTCGGTGTAGGGTAACCTTCAAATATGAAATTCATTAGAGAAATCGCAGCTTGAAAAAAATTTTTTTGCCCACGTCAAATTTCGTGACTCTTTTAAATGGCGATACAAATTGATGGGTCAAAACGCCAAACAAAAGGACGATATTCACAGTTCGTAAACACGAGTTGAGATATTCATCTGTGTTTATTGTCTTTGAATTCAACTGAAGACAACATTTATTTTCATTGTTCGATAATCTAACCTATTTAGGTCAAGGTAATCGCAACGGAATTACAAAGAAATGGTATTCTTAGGAAAAACGTACCTCCAGAATATCTTGGGCCTTTCCTTTTGGGCCTTCCGACGACCGAGAAAAAAATTTGGTGAAACGAACATTAGATGTTTATTTCGTCGCTTCCCAGGGTTCGAGCTATGCAAGTTCATGAGTGGCTGAACTCGCAGCGCGCCCTTGACAACTGTCAATCTTACGTCAAGAGAACGATGCCCTGTGACGAATATTTCCAAATATAGCGAGCTTTCATCTAGGGCTTTCCTAGCCGCTGTCACTTCGCAGTAGGTCTTTCCAAGCAACCGACTAGTTTGAGAACAGAGCTCGCCCAGATTTTGCTTCTAGCTTTCACGGCAAGAAAGATTTAGGCGTAGCTCAAAATGGTCTGGATTTGCGGTCGAGGTAAACCGAAAGGACAGCTAGTTCACAAGGAAGAAAGAACTTCACTTAAACAAAAGATCTGCTATGGAGTCGGACATGTATTCAACGACCTTTGCATTCAAGCTTGGTTTACCTATCTCATAATCTTCTTCAACAAAATTGTGAAAATCTCCGCAACAGGTACCGGGTACATTTTTCTTTCCTCTCAAGTCGCCGATGCGATTTCTACTCCGTTTATCGGCTACGGATGCGACAAATCGCTCTCCAAGACAATATCCAAAAAGTACGGCAATAGGAAGATATGGCATTTCATGGGAAGTGTTGGAATCGCATTGATCTGGCCGTTTGTGTTTAGCCCTTGTTTAGTCTGCAATAAAGACAGTCCGGACTGGGTCCCGGTAGCGTATTATGGAGTTTTTGCCGCTTTATTCAGCGTTTGTTGGCCGATGGTGGAAATCAGCCATTTGTCTTTGATGCCTCATGTTGCTAAACGGCCCAAAGATGCCGTGGAGTTGAGTGCGATAAGGTAAGAAATTACAAAATGCTTACAATTTCATCGCGATTTGATAACTCGCTATATTTTCGTCGTTGGTGGTGTTATATAATCCGCACAAGGCAAACCCTTACGTTGGCTTTGCTCCAAGCGTTCGCTTGCAAACCGAAAGCTTTTCTTGTTGCCGGTGAAATATTATATTTTCAATAAGGATTTCATGTACTGTCGCTTGTATACTTCAAAACAATGTTATGTCATTCCGCAATCTCTCGGCGAATTATTATTGCAGCAAATATTAAAAAACGCACAATATTGTTGTTTTGATCCGCTGTTAAGTTTTGCGAAAAAAAAAATTATTCGTATTGCATCATCAATATGCCAGGCTGGGTTTTCCTTCAGCCAGAGTAACCGGAAAACGATACAAAGGAATCAGGTGACCGGTACAACAGATGTCTTGTGACTTCAAGACAGTAATTTAATTTGAATAAGAAGAGACTGGAATAAAAAAGCATTTAAATATTGAAAGAAAAGGACACGCTTCGCTGAAATTCTGAAGCAAAGCTTTGATGCATACATGTTGTTTTCTAAAATCGTACATTACAATCTTGAACCTTGGACTTATGGCCAATATTTGGGAAATCGGAATTGAAAAATACCGAATGGGCAGCTAATGAAGATGCAGTTCCGGTTTCAAGTGGCTAGGGGTGCCGGGGAATAAAGCGCTGATAGAAAATTAAAAAATTGGTTTACCTTGCGAGTTCAACGATTATTGCGTTGCAGATTCAAGTAATTATAAATCATTGAAGTCCCTTATGCGTTTGAAATAAACATGGCGTGGTTGTTTACAACACAGGATCATGAATATGTTAATAAATGCCATTGAAAATTATGCAGTCTAAAAGAAAAATAAGATAATCTCGTTAAAGTGCATATCGTTGTTGCTCAAAGCCCTCACCTTGGCTTTCATTTTGGATGCATTTTCTTTGGATCGAGAAAAACCTGTATGTAAGTTTAAATAACCGGTTCTGAGATCTATAAAACACATCTACAAAACTATAAAACTTCCTAGATAAAATTTTCGTGAAAACCGCTAGGAGTTTTCACTGATAAAGAAATTTGCGCAGATAAGCTTATTAAAATGTTTTTAAAATGTGAAAACATCACATCTTTGAAATGAAAGAAAAAACCAGTTTTGCGTGCAAGCATGGCGATGGTACTGACGCCACTTGTTTGCTGTCTACGTACCAGCAGTTTTCAAAATAGCTTCATCAGCAATTATTTCATTTATCAATAGGAAATTTAATAAAATATTACAGCGATCCAACTACGACTGAGTTTTAAAACCCTCGCCGGGTTACATTGAACCGAGTGAAATACTTTGTACCGCGCCGGAAACGGCATTTTTTTTCCCGCAATAATCTGGAATACATATGTGCCCCTCTTCAACAAACTTGACTTCACACGGCTCGGTCAGCAACAAAAAAATTATAAAATTTAGGTATTAAATTGCCTATCTGTACTTGTTGTTAGGTTCTGTAGCCGAAGATTATCTAGGCATCGTGATAAGCATGCGGTCGTAAAAATATGTCAGAAAAGATGCCTAGAAAAGACCAACAAGCAATCTGTTGATATGGGCGTTTCGTAATATTGCTGAGTGATACATTTTCCGCCTTTCTGTAAAGTCATAAGTTATTTTAGTTAAAACCGCAGTTCCGAAAACGATCTCAACAGTACCATTTTTTTTAAAGAATTCCTCGTCTTGTTATCAAGTCAGCTGGGATGCGATTTATTTATTTTTGATAAGCCGAAAAGAAAACTCGCTGTTCTCTCGGGGGTCTTGAAAAAGTTTACGTCACTTCCTATGTTGATCGAATATTACTGGGTATTTTCAAGGAGGTGGGCAAACATGCTTCGTTGATTTCCTCTCAAAATTATTTGATAAGAATGCTATTTTTATGACTAAAATTGTAGTTCCCATTTTATCAAACATACTGGCAGGAGTTTGGTACTTCATAGTTCTGGTAGGTCGAATTCTCTAACGGACGTGTTAACATGATATAGAAAGTAAAGAAGCCATTTCCTTCTCCAGTTTCGAAATTAAATCTGCTCAGTTCCGAAATGCATTCCTTTGCGTGAGTAAGGCGTGTAAAATAAGAAAATAAGGCCTGTGTAATGCCTGCATTTTCTCTGTCTAAAATGCTTATACACTCTTATTTTTTTATATAAGAACGTGCATAATTTGGCTGAGCCTGAGGATGTTCTTATTTTAGCCCATACATTTTCTTAAATTTGGGGGCAAATCTCAGCCTCATCCTTCTTATAAAAATGGTTCTTATAAAATAAAAAGAGTGTACTGGCACAAGCATTGGCTTGCGAACATAAGCATGAACAAAAGAAAAACGTGTTTGTTTCCCACTAAGGACGTGAGTGACATAAGCTAAAGCAGAAAGAATTAAAGAAAGGAAGCGGTCTGCTCAGGTTTGTGCGCGTTCCTATGCCTTTCTTAAATAAGCCAGCTTTAATTTCCTATCACTTTCCAAGAAAAAAGAAAATTTAAAAATGTGAGTGTCTTAAAGCTTGCTTCCTTGTAAATAAGCAGAGGTATAAGGACTATCCTCGTGCGACCACCCATGCTAAAATCACGCGCAATGCCTTATAAGAGGGTACTTTTCCTTCACGTTTCACCATCTCCAATTTCAACTGTTTCGCTCTTTGTACGGTGTTTTATTTCCTTTCTCAAATCGCAGCTTCTATTTCAGGCCAAGCGGTCAAAATCTACACCCATTTTTGACAAAGACAGCTCAGTAACCATAACCAGTGATTGGGCTCTATTTTATTTCACTTTTTTGTTGCCTTTTTGACTCCATGACAAACTGCTAAATGTCGCTCGCTCTGCCGATGAATCTTCGCCTTCTCGCAAACAATCCCGCCAGCTACGAAGGCTAGTTCATTGGAATAGAGTTACGACAACATCTGCGAGATATTGAATCTTATGTGGTCGGCTTTAGAGTAATCGACAACACTGAAAATAACGCGATATTGCAGGGTGAAGAAAATTTTTCTTTTGAAATATATTAAATGCACAGATGTTCAGCCAACATAGCGAAGCATGCTCTACCCCCAACTACTCCCCCTTCTCCGCCTCCAGATCGCAAATGTACCGTTGTGATTGCGTGCGTGTAGGATGCGACGAGAGCCGAAGAATTTTGAGAGGATATCCTGTTTAAATTACAAACCTGAAGTGTAAATGGAGAAAAGCAAGCTCATCGCTTGTTGGAAATGTTTATGATAAAGATCTCGTTTCAGCGAAAATAGAATTTTAATAAGATTGTTTTCACAGCAAGATGGATGCATCGAACAGTTCTCTCGATGGGACATTTTTTCTTTCATTTCTTCTCGTAAAAGCTAGAAAATAGTCCAAATTCATCATTGACGGTACAAAAACCTTTACATACGAAAAAGAAGGAAAAAACACGTATTTATCCTGTCACTTCCTGAGGCCTTCTTTGATTTGGTTAAATAAACGTGGTTCTAAATTTGGATCTTTTGAGCCTGTTTAATTGTGACCATTCAAATCAAAGCTTTTGAGAAGTGGGCCTACAAAATTTCGAGTCCGCGGTTGAAATCGCAAGGTGTTCCTATTCAAATGAATTCTTCCAAGAAACACTTGCCTGTGGTACAGTTTGTTTCCAAGAAGGGATTAATTCGTTTCTGTCAGTTGTTAAAAAAAAGGCCTGTTTGAATGCAAAACTGAAAACAAAGAAGTCGTTACCTTAGGCGCGAAATGTTTCAATTGCACATCATCTTTTTTGTTTTTCAATCTTTTCAAAGATAAACGTACATTTGGATAAGAAAGGTTATGTTTTCACACTGCTCGCCAACCACAAAACATGATAAAACAGCTATGCATTCTTTCTATTCTGTGGTTGCTAAAAATGCATTAAACATTATGATTAAAGGGCCTATTAAGAGGGGAAAACTTTGTCACGTGTGACTTGCTTACTTGCATGCCTACGACACGAACTGTTTTGTATAAGTCAAATCTTCATCTTGCGAAGGGACCTAAGACGTGTCTTACGCATGTCGGATGCGATAAAGTTGCAAAAAATAGCCGGAAATAGTTACTTGAACTTGGAACTCGATTTTCCATTACTTAACGATGACAGCAGTCGAGCATTTCTTGCCTTGGGCAAGCAGACAGGCATTAATCTGTGTTATTTGCAGTTGCTTTTAATTAGTAAAGCGGCAAAATAATTTTTTTCATTTCCGAATGCCGAGTATTAGACTCCTTTTCCTTTTCAATGACTGAGTGAATGATTCTGGCCACTTTCCGTCTCTCCTGGAATAAAATTAGAAGTCCCCTTTAAGCTTTTTCCAGTGTGGTTTTGTTTGTTTTAAGACCAAGGAGGAAAGGAAAAGGTTGAATGTTAAGTCATACCACGGATCCCACTGCTGAAAATTGGCCCCAACTTATCGAGCTGCAGTGGCGGGTCTGGGGTGGAGAGACGGGGGGGGGGGGAAGCCTCTTATTGAAAACCTAAACTTGTCCTTTAGCAAATTTATAAGTTAGTCGATCAGAAGAAAACCACGACATTTGACCGTTTTTCTGGGAAATTTAGCTTATTCAGTGTGTGTTGAAGCTAAATGATAACTCTTTGGCTTCCAATTGATCAGCATCCTGTTAAGGTCTGCCTTGACATCGTTTTGTTGGCATTTGACATCAACAATTTCGCAGGTTTTATCAGCAAGTGCAAAAGGAGATTGTTTTAAAGATAAGTGCTCTTCTAATCAGCAAAATGGGTGCAATGATCTGGAGGAAACCATTTCAGAAAAGCATACATGTGTGAGGCAGGAGGCATCTTAATGTGCAGTGACAGAAACTAGTTGTCAGAAGGACCTGGTACCCTTTCGGGGTGAAATAAAGTAGAGCCACGCCTATAAAATAAAATTCTTGGATAGTAAGTGGTAGACTTAGAGCGCTTTTCAAATGTGTCGTAAAACCAAAACCAAAGTAATTATCCCAGCCAATCACAACAAACACAAATTACCTGATGAACCAATGAGAACTCGAAGCAAATACATGTAACCGGCGCCAAGCGCGGGAAAACGCGTGCGAGCAAGTCGTGATACAGTCGCAATTGGTTTGAGTTTTACTTCTGATTGGTTGAGAAACTGGCGCGAGTTTTTTTAACCAATCACAGAGCGAAGTAAAGCAAAATCAAAGCAAAACGCGAATTACTTTCGACATTCATCTGAAAACTGCTCTAAAAGGACCAAAACTAATACACTTCCTTTCTTGTGATTTTGTTTTTCAGATCCGCGCTGAAATTAGGTTGTGGTGTGTTCGTCTTTGTAGTAACTTGGATTCTTTTAGGACAAAACAGCGAAGAAACTGTTGATGAGTCAGCGCAGAAACAGTTTACTGTGAGTAGTCGTCGGGTGTCATTCTCGTAATCTCTTTTCAATTTTCCAGGGTGTATTTGTTTCCTCTCTCTAAATACAGTGGCGTATCACTATCTAGGGGAGAGATCGGGCCCCTCCCTTATATTTTTCAAAAAAAAAAATAGTGACAAAAGCCCAAACTTTTAAATATTCTCAATGTTTTCACCCTTTCCCCTTTGTTCCGGGTCCCACCCCTTGATCCGCCACTTGGGCTATGTACCCGGCTTCTATAAAAAGCCAAAAGACATTGGAATCAAAGGAAACCCGAAAGTAATTTTTCAGTTTTGTTTTAAGTTACTCTACAAGTTTTTTGAAACTATAAATAAACGTCCTTTGCTACAGATTACCAGGATGGAATTGAATTGCAACTTGAAAAAAAAAATGGGGCCAATTTCATCACTCAAAAGTTGACAGGGTTTGCTCGCCCTTTGCGAAAATCACTTGATATCCTCCTGTTGCTGCCTCGTACCCAGGCGCTTCTGAGCTTTTTGACACGAAAGCGAAGGCCTACGGAAAGGTTTCACAGAGATCGCAAGGCACCAAAGGAAGACTTCACAAAAACGGCTTTCCCATGACCCCTTGCGCCTCGCCAAAATCTCGCGTAGAAAATGAAGCACCTGGGTACGAGGCAAATCTAGCCTGCGTGGAGACGTCTCCTTTATACAAGGAAACTTGAAAATCACCATAACGTAGTCTCTTTTTAATATAATGTGTTGTGTATTGCGTTTGAATGACCACACTTTGAGACTTTGTCCAAAGTCTTCGGACTGAAAAAGTTAAAAAAAAAGAGACATGGTACAGTTGTATTGGATAATTGTGCGTTTCTTGGAAACTTCGTCTTCCTATCTACACCTCCCTTAACCCAACATCTTGCCCTAAGTGTTAACAAGTTAGTGTTAATGTTGGGTTAGGGCCTATGGGAGGGGTAGGTGGGGAGTTTCCCAGACTGGAAACACATAATGTTACATTGCTATCTTTCTAACTAGCGTGTTCATGTTTTTCCTTTCAGTATCAATCTATTATCGTAATGATAACAGGATCTTTTTTTGCCTTTATTTTTCACTGGGGAGTAGAGGAAGTAGATCGTTCTTCAGGTATGGACAAATGTTCTTGCAACTGTTTTTTTGTAACTTAATACTTACCCACAGATCGGTAAGAAATGAGACCGACTTTCAGTTTGCAATGAAAGCGAGACCTCGCTTGTCACCATTTCTATGTCTGTGTGCGTCAGAATCTAAGTTGGTCCGCTATAACGAACGATATTCTTCAGCCCGGACAAAGTTATAGTATATTGTATCCCGGCATAGGGAAATCCCCGATATAACGAACACAAACCATAAGCCCAGACAATAAATATCTCATCAAGCGACTGATGCTGAATGCATAACCGATCGAAAGAGATGCTTGCCGACCCTAAATCACGAATTTTATTTAATCGTTCAAATCTGGGTAGTAAACGCGTGATTCAACCAAATGCTGAGTAGTGAATTATAACACTGTTAACCCTTTAAGCCCTGATATAAAAATGCATATTCTCCTTACTGTTCTCCATATATCCCTTATGGAGAACTTGGGAGAATTTGGTTAAACATCAACACATGTCATGTCTGGTGATCATTTCGTTTATTCTCGTGACCTGTTTATTTGATCAACTGGTGATATTCTAAGGAGAAATTAGATGCTTGTCACTCTTAAGGGTTAAAGGGTTAAGGCGAAATAGTTATTAGCGATATAACGAAGATTTTAGTCATTTTCCCCAGATTCATTGTAACGGGGATTCGTTTATGAGGGTCCCAAAGAGGGGGGGGGGGGGGGGTCTTTGGAGCCCTGGAGCCCTGAAATTTTTGTCGTGGAGCCCGGAGCCCAAAGCCTCTCTCGACTTGGAGCCCGAACAAAAATGCTGTTTTTGGCTAAATGGATCCCTGGAGTGAAGCTATGGAGCCCTAGAGCGCCGAATTTTCCGTCTTGGAGCCCTGGAGCCCTAAACCCCTTTGGCACCCTGGTTTATAACGAACCCCTGTTGTAAAGTCCTTGGTGTTTCGTTATATCGGGTCCACTTGTAAATGTCTCCGCGTGTCGTTAATGTGTATCGTTATCCAACGTCACTAGAACCAAAAAATTCAGGCCTACTACTTCATGAAAAGTGCTTTATAAGGTGTTTACAAACTCGTTGATCTGAATTTGCAGTCCACGTTATTCTAAGATGTAAGTTGTTTGTATTCCTTTTCTTTTTTAGAGGAAGCTAACGACAAGACTCCAAAACCAAAATCTCCAACCAAAGTGTCGGAATGCAAGGACTTAGAGAAACAAGCGCTTGAAATAGAACTCCTAAAACAAGAAAAACACCAGCAAGATGCCGAGCAGAAAAGAACGTGGAAAGAATGGTTTAAAACTCCGGACTTCTACAAGGTGCGTATAATTATCCTTTTCTTTTGCAACCTTAGCAAATGTAGCTATCAATGTATATCGGCTTCCGCAAAGCCAGAAA
The DNA here is from genome assembly GCA_964017195.1 of Siderastrea radians. Taxonomy (NCBI): domain Eukaryota; kingdom Metazoa; phylum Cnidaria; class Anthozoa; order Scleractinia; family Rhizangiidae; genus Siderastrea; species Siderastrea radians. The sequence goes on along the minus strand of OZ024894.1, from coordinate 9,355,134 downwards.
AAAGTTTGGAGACGCTCGGCTCGCTTTGTTGCCAAGCCCTTTTTCTGGGGGAAAGTTGTATTATTCGCGCATAGCGTCATCTCGGTTGGCCAACATCTCCGGCAGCAAAGACGGTGGTAGCAAGTCTGTCTTTTCCCCACAAAAACCTTCATATTGAAGTAGCAATCAATCTTCCACCTCATCTTGAACACAATCGGCCGCAATTCCTACCCCGAAAAAGTTCGTTCCTATGCAGATATCGTGCATGTGACAAGTATCAATAAGCCTCTGTCCGAAATTCTTCACCACCACAGCCAAATATAACAGGAAATATAAGTTGATCTAACACTTTCAAGTCGGCTGTAGATGTTCACTGGTTTTCTTTCTTACCACTCTGAAGTCGTTAAGTTTAATTCCTCGTGTACCCATGATATAAGCGTTATTTTTCCTTGTTTTCTTTTAGGTGGTAATCATCTACATGGCGACGCAAAATGTAGTCAATCTGACTCAGTCATATTTCCCCATGTACTTGACAGAAACACTTCACTTCAATAAGGTAAATACATTACGTGTTTACTTTGAGGCAATTTTCGTGGTTTTCGTATTTCCTACTCACAGCTACTGAGTTATTTCTGACACGTTTAGTATAATCTCCATTTAGGAACAAGCGACAAATAATATTATGCACGACAGAAAATTACTACTCCAAGTTATATTCTTTTGAATGGTTGCATACTAGGATTTCAACCACGGTGTTAACCAGCTTGTACAAGGTTAAGTCGCTAACGAGCCAAGGAGGCCCACACGGTAGGAGCTTATCCCCAGTTTCTGTAGCATGAAGCAGCTGAGGGTATTGCTACTCCTCCCTAGATGGAAAACTAGTCTCACAGTACCATCTGCGTGGAGAGAGACAATGTGGAGTAAAGATTCTTCAACACGATGGGAGGGACTGGATACCGCTACACCAAAAAAAACTCCAAATGGGATTAAAATTAAACATTTATTGGTAGGGAAGGGTATATTACTTTTGCTCGCATTTAGAAAAGTATTTAACTGTTTTTCTTTTGTTCTAACAGGAAGCCATTGCGTACTTTCCTCTTATGATCCTCGTCAGTGGAATTCTTATGAGTACGGTAATAAAAAGACTCAATAGATTCTTTTCAAACAGGGTAAGTTAACATAATTGATGTCAAATTACAAATTCCACTTGCTGTTCTACTATACGCCTGCACGTGAAGAAACGCTAATTTAGGCGTGAAATATTATCCAAGTAAAAGGCCTGATTAGATAATGGGCCCTAACCTCCTGAGGACTTATGAGAAATGGGCCCCTGAATTTTCGATGTCGTCCTTAAAAACATTTTGTCTTCCGTCACTAATGGGAGTGTTCGATGAAACTATGAGTTATTTTCGCTAAGCTTAGAAAGTACAAACAAAAAAAGAGAAATAAAGAAACTCTCTTGCGCGCTCAGTCCTATCTGCTGCTTGATCTTAGGTTCGTCTTGAGCCTCTTTGCCTTCTTAGCCATAGTGAATGAACCTGCCTTACATACAACCTCAAAAATTATTCTTCTAGGTGTTGTTTTGTGCCGGTACAGTGATAGTCATTGGTTGTGCCACGTGGTTTTACTTTACGCCCCAATCGCAGAGAAACGTCATTTACGCGCCAACAATCATTATGGGCTGCGGAAACTCTATGATGTTGGTGACGTCACTTGCTATGGTAGCAGACCTCATTGGTGATGATAAAGTATGTTTCCTCTCCTGACTAAAATATTGTTTTTTTTTCTTTTTCAATTTTCTTGATCCTATGAAAGACTGAAAAAGTATTTAAGTTCAAAGAACAAAACACACTAATTTTATTACAATGGTACTGTGGTTGCCAGAGGCGCGAGATTGCCGAGTGCACCATAATAAACAGTAAAGTACTGCTCGATAGCTTTCATTAGAATGGTCATACTTGAAGATTTCATCCACAGACTCAAAAGTTAGAACCACATTGTATGGCACAATAGAAGGTATTTCATCCAAACACTCAGAACTGGGCGTTAAACTTAAAGGGAGTATACAGCGGGATTTTAGTAAACCCAAAATAACTCGTCTGTATCATAAACGACAGGCGTTTGCAATCATCGAGTAATTTATTTATCAAAAAGAAAGAACTTAGGAGCTGGTTAGAAGGAGTATCATTTTAAGTCTAGCTAATGCATGAATTAGCTAAATCCTTCAAGCTGTTTTAACTAACCTATCACTTTTCTCCCTTTAGAAATCCAGTGGTTTTGTCTATGGTGTTTGTGCTCTGATGGACAAGCTGTCGCTTGGATTCATCGTCTTAGCATTACAAGAAAACTACCCACAGCAGGATACAACGACAGGGTAAGTCACCTAGCTGTGCTTCAAAGGTAGGACAAAACAGAGTACACGAAATGTTGACCGGTTCGAAGCGCGTGGATTTTGGGAGCGAAACGAGATTTTGGAGTGAATGGTCCACAACCTAATCCACATTCTTCTCCCTCTCGCCTAGTCTTCTGCCTAGTCTCCTCTCGCCTCCTAGTCTGCTCTCTCTCCTCTCCTCTTCTCCCTCTCGCCTAGTCTTCTGCCTAATCTCCTCTCGCCTCCTAGTCTGCTCTCTCTCCTCTCCTCTTCTCCCTCTCGCCTAGTCTTCTGCCTAATCTCCTCTCGCCTCCTAGTCTGCTCTCTCTCCTCTCCTCTTCTCCCTCTCGCCTAGTCTTCTACCTAGTCTCCTCTCGCCTCCTAGTCTGCTCTCTCTCCTCTCCTCTTCTCCCTCTCGCCTAGTCTTCTGCCTAATCTCCTCTCGCCTCCTAGTCTCCTCTCTCTCCTTTCCTCTTCTCCCTCTCGCCTAGTCTTCTACCTAGTCTCCTCTCGCCTCCTAGTCTGCTCTCTCTCCTCTCCTCTTCTCCCTCTCGCCTAGTCTTCTGCCTAATCTCCTCTCGCCTCCTAGTCTGCTCTCTCTCCTCTCCTCTTCTCCCTCTCGCCTAGTCTTCTACGAGGCCGTTATCTCGCTCCTCGAATTTTCGTCCGCGAGGCAATTTTTCCGCCGTATAAAATAAAGGTTCAGTTTTGTTCAAAGACACTGTACTAGTGAAATTCTTAGCCCTTAAAGCCCCAATATCCACATACAGGTTCTCCTGACTGATCTCTGTACATTTTCTTATAGCATTAGTTGGGAGACTTTGCTAAAAGTTAAAATCAGTTTCCCTTTAATGATCATTTTATTAATTCTAATAATGTTTTCTCTTGATTTTGTATTGTTATTGGGAGGAGAAATTTGATGTTGGTCATTGTCTACGGGATGGCCAGGGTGGAAATGGGTTACAACTTGAAAACATTGGGCCAACGTTTTCAAGCCCAGCGGTTGTGCCTCGTAAAAGGCGAACAATCAGTTACGGTTTGTTTTCCTGGAGAAATTTCACTTGAAAATTCTAAGGGCGTTTGTGTCTAAGCAGAAGGTACTTTATCTAAATTTTAGGACAGTTTTGACTAAACGCGAGAAAATCCTCGTTAATTATCGTAACTTATTGCTCCACATCAAACTTTCAGACCATGTGGTGCACCTTGTGCCCAGTACCTCAGGGGAGCCTTCTCCGTGTTTCCTGGTGTCGAGGCTTTGCTTGCGTTCCTGATAGTGGCCTTATTGTATCGCCCGTCTCCGAAGAAAAATGCTAAAAGACGATTGACAGGTACGTGGCTTTAAACACTAGTCACTCTGGATAAGAAATGGAGGACACCCCTATGGGACTGTCGTAACAAGGAGGGAGGCCCGTGAAAAACGTTAAAGGGTTACCCTCAAAACTACCAAAAGGACAGGCAGTTTTAGTGAAGAAGTATGACTTTGTTGCGGTAACATTTTGTTGCGGTAACATTTTTAGACCATTTAGTGTTCTTTTATTGATTGGATCGCATTTTGGTCGATTTTGCTGCTTGTCTGAGGTTTAGAAATCCAAGGTGCCGGATCCAAGATGGCCGTCATTTGAGAACATGACATAATTCTTACGTCATCAACTCATGTTGCGGATATCAAAACTTTTTAAGACGTACCTAGCTACCCTCAAAGTTTCGTCATATAGCTTTACTGCTCCCCCCCCCCTATCCCCGGTCCCAGAAGACCCAAAAATGCCCGGTCTGAATAGGGTTAAGTGTAGTTTGGTACTCTAAGATGTACCCTGGGTACCAGAGGTTTTTCCTCGCCGAGCCTCATAATAGAGAACATAAGACGCAACCGGAAACCGCGCAAGAAAAGCCTCTGGCACCCAGGGTATCTAAAGATGTTTATGTTAAAAAATAAACGCCTTGTCCCCGATAAGCGCCCTCCCTTGATCTCCCAAATGAAATAAGTGCCCTGGGGCCCGTTTCTCGAAAGTGCCGGTAACTTTCCGTGGCCGAAAAGTTATCGGGACTTTCGAGAAACGGGCCTCTGGGCGGTAAATCGAATTATTACGACAATCAACCACGTAATTCAAATGTTTGTATAACTTTGGTATTTTATTCAGTTTCAGCGAAAGACGACTATGCCGAGGATTTTGACTTTGACGCCCTGCCTTATCTGAAATCGACTGAAGTTTAACACTGCAGCAGTGATTTACACATTTTCTACACTTCCGGTCCACGTGATCAAAGCGTGTTAAGAACGTGATTAGTACACAAGGCAGATCAGTCGAGTGAATGCACGTATAGTAATGTTGTGATGGACCAAGATACAAGCTTTTGGAGAAGGACCTCAGTGGAACGCGAGAGGCAATTAAGCAAGTTGAACTGAATGGTGACATTGTTGGTTTTTCACTTAAAACAAAATTAGCTATTCTTAAAATTACAACATAAATCATTTCAAATATTTTAAAAATTATTTATAAATGATGCCGCAAAACAAAAAACCTCTTTCCTTTTTTTTAGGGAAGTGGATTTTCAATCAAATTGATTATTGATAATATGTAATAAGGTGGGACTTTTTTCTTTTTTGGCCGGGACTTTGTTATTCGATTTTAATACCCTTCTTGTCTTGTTTACACTGACCTGTTAATTTTGATTATGGTTAAACTTAGATCAACTTTATGTTTACACTTGCATCATGAAATGCATGGACTGTACTTGAATTGTGTCAGGATCAGGATTTCGATTTCGTGTTATAAAGAATGTATAGGAAAAGTATTTACCATTAACGTCATCAAATACAAAATAATCTTATTTTTATTGTTTTCATCGTTTTTGCGGGCTATTCTTATTAAATCTATTTCGCCATATGAGATTTCTGTAGTAGAATTTGTTGTTTTGACAAAGGATTATGTAGAAGAAATATTACTAAAATAAGTTAAGAAGTTTATCAAACAAATTGCCATTTTTTTTTAGAAATCAATACTTTTATTTAATATTTATCACCTTTTTCTACTTTACCGATTTCCTGAAGCAGGGTAATGTTGGGTAAACTTAATCAAAAGGGTTGATAAACATGCTGTTGTCGCCTTGAATGTTTGTTTTCATTCTTTCAACTTTTAGCCCCAGCAGTGAGAGGCATCTAACTTCTCGTTAGACGTAAGTCATGAGAATAGAGGTAATGATTACCAAAGATAAGGTCTTGATGGTAAAACAAATTCTCCCAACCACGATAGAAACCTAAGAAATTGATATAGGGAATTAAAGGGTTCATCTTAAATCTGTTTCAGGAGCACAGGCCTGGGTGCCATAAGAGTTTCTTGTGCGCGCGCGACCACCTACGAACTTAAGGGTCTTGTGTTTTCTTGTTTTTGCATTGACTTGCTCCAAGTCGAGTGCTGTGATTATATAGGACGCGCGCGCGGACCACGCGAGCGAATCAAACTGACAGCTGGTTCTGCGCTCTTTTCGCACGCAAATATCTCGCGCGCGTTTTTTGCAATAAACTGAACATCGAATACCTGTTTCGAATCCAACCTACAAGTTCACTAATACAGCGCACGTCTTGCAATATCGTCTAAACTTCTCTTTGTCTTCAAGAAAACACTAGCGATTTGGAGCAAGTGTATTATTTGCGCTGTGAGATACCCCTCCGGGAGGTTCTAAATTCCTTTCATTCGTTGATACCCACGTTAAGATAACTTGCCCCAGGCGTTCAAATTTTTACGAGTGAGGTGATATTACGTGCGAAGTAAAAGTTATCGTGAGCCAAAAACGGAGAGGGGACCACACTTGGCAAGACACGGGCTCTTCCGCGCAAAAATGTATGACGGTCGCATTTTTTCTCTCTTTTTTTGCGAGAAGCCTTACTTTGCCTTCTACCAGCTGAGCGCCCGGAATGACTCTTCACTAAGAAATCTATGGTTCTCTCCCCTGCAGAGGCCTCCTACAGTCACACCTTGACGGCACTCTTGGGAAAAAATCCCGCTTTTTCCCTCTTCCCATCATTCCCCGCGCTCCCGTTTTCTCTCTCGGGCGCTCCCGCTCTCGTATTTTTCTTTCACTGGTGTTTACTAACAGGAGCCTCTGCGGAGGAGCGAGAATCTATGGTAATAATAGCCAATCTGGTGAAACTCGGCACTTCAAAGTGATCGTCTCGCTCGCAGGGAAACAAGAGAGGCGCCGGCGCGGTAACCGGGACAACAATTCTCTTCATTTCTTCCAGCGGAGTTTTATTCCAAGATGGTGATGCAAAGACGCAAGCTAACAACATGCATGATTTGTACGCGGGAGAACTATCAACAGGATATTCAAGTCGAATTTGGTGTCTTAACAGGATTATGTCAAATAAAGAGGAGTAGCAAATTACTACTGAACTGATTGGCTCAAACTCTTTACTTTAATTTCACTTTTAACAAAGATGAAACACTCAATAGTAAATATTCATACTCAAAAACTTAAATCAACCGCTAATCCCTAGCTATTGAAGGGAAATCACGGTCAGTTGCGCAACTAAAGCTATCGAAGAACACTGAATTAAAACGTAACTGGTGGACTTGAAAAAGTTTTTTTTCCGACATGAAAGACAAAAAGTATTTCTCCTTGCTTCTGTTTATCAATTCCTATATGGACTAGCAATTGCCACGAGTCGACTTCTTTACCCTTCACCCTTCACGTCCCAATAGTAACAAGAATCTAATTTCTCCTTACAATTTCAGTACCTGATCAAGCACAAAGGTCATGAGAATAAAAGAAATGATCAGCAATGATGAAATCTTGATGTTTAAGAAAAATTCTCGTAACCGGTATCATAAGAAATACAAAGAGAACAGTGAGGAGAATATGCATGCTGATCAGTAGGGCTCAAAGGGTTTAGTCAAGACGCTCATAACGGAGTTTGAGAAAGTCTGGTTAGTATTACTACACTGATGTTTGTGCTAACTTCACAAGTGAGAAGAGGAATTCAGTGCGTTTTCTTTCGTAATACACAAATGCACCTACAGGAACACACAATTTTACTTCACTACAATTTTGCTGGCATTTCACTTCAAACGCAAGTCGAGTTGGGCATTTATTTGAGCGTGTCGGTCTCGAACCAGCCTGTCACGCACCAGCCAGAGCGATAGTCGTCATTATAAGACACGAAATTGGGCAAACGATCCCACCCGTAGCAGTAACACTGACCACTGTAGCTTTGACTGATCCAAGAGGAGAAAGCAACGCAACCAGTCCAGCCTTTGCAGACCGAATGGCAACGTGTGAAACATCTTTCTGCGCGTGGCTCATATTCCACCGTCATGACCACTG